>SCLG01000309.1:9474-26057 GCA_004367875.1 Oikopleura albicans | reverse complement strand
TTATACTGAACCCATATGACCCATAATTATCTAATTTGATCTAATCGTATAATTTTAATTGCGAACTAAATGGAATGGAACTTTTTGAGGAACAACTCCAATGTCGAACGGTTTTTTGTATTCAGATAAAAAAGTGAACAAAAAAAATAAGTGATTGAAAACTCGCCCAAATTAATTGTGTTTGTCCTTCAATAGGTCAAACTGAGAAGATTTCCATTAAATTAGTTTTTTGTTTTAGTTTCTACTTTTTTTTCATACTTTGGAATAGTTTTTTTTCTTTTTTTCCACTTGAACAGCCGTGTCAGACAGATTATTATCAAAAAAGAGGGCTACAAACGGAGGAAGACGATAATTTCATCATTTCTCACTCAACAAAAAATAGCTGCCCACTTATTTGGATGAAAAGTGTTTTAGTTTTACTTATTAAGCAATTTTATGCAGAGGAGCGGGTTCACGATGATGAGGATTCGCTGCGGTTTTTAAAGATCCACTTTTTTCATGATTACTCAAAGTGTACGTTTTAGGTATTGCCAACATGCACCGGCATTGTTCGAGAAAAGATGGCAAGCTTGGTCATTTTTGATGCAAGGTAAACTAGATACATTAGAATGGGTAGGTAGCATTTATTTACAAACTTTACGGAAAAACACTATAAACGCTATTTCACGCCACTAATTTTGTTAATTTGTTTTGCAAGCTTATGTAGAATTGTTGGAATTATTACATGAGAAAAATTTTGACACCAATACGGCTGCCATAGAAACCTCACGTGGCCGTGAACTTGAAGAAAATCGATATTTGAAACTCTAAAATGTAATTTTCTGGTTTTTAGTCTACGACTCTATCAATCCATCCTTAACTATGGAAATATTAAAACATTAGCATAGTTTGACGCATTCAAAATTATTCTTTTTGCTAGATTTGATAAAAAAAATTTTGTTAGATCAAACGACTTGGACTGAAGGTCAATGCTTTGGACAATTTCGAACAATGGATAAGGAGGATGTCGAGCTTGTTTTGATTGCCGATGAAAGCTTGAGAAAATGTAAAATTGGGTATGTTCATTAAATCCTTACAACAAAGTACTAAAGTGGTATATTTTTGGACGTTGTTCGATAAAAAGGCAAAACATACTCTAACAAATCGATGAAATTTTAAGAATACCATTTTAGTGTTGAATTTGTTGTAAAATCTCTTGATGGCGAAGACGAAAATATTCTGATCAATTGTTGCAGCTCAAAATATGCATCCAAGTGTCAGAATAATACCACAATTTGGACTTCCATAAGTTTCATGGAACCGGTACGTACATAATTTTCCAAAAAATTCGGTGGTAAAAAGACGGAAAACAAGCCACTTTGCAAAAATACCGGTAGCTCGAAAACTGCATGCAGAATTATCGATAGTTTGCGAGTGAGTTAATTTTTTGATTAGTGTTTATACATTTTGGATAAAGCAGTCCCTTACCTGAAAACATTTCACAAACATGGCTCGGCTTAATTGTCTCTTTTGTGACTCGGCTTGGCTCAGTTTTTGAGTCGTTAATTATTTTTTTGGTTTGGCTCGGCTCGGCTCGGTCTAACTCAAAAAAATTTTGGCTCGACTTGGCTCGGCTTGCTCTAGCGCAAAAATTATTTGGCTCGGCTCGCTCTAGTTCAAAGCCGAGCCGAGTGAAATTCCATTTGTTGGTCCTGAGCGAGCGAAAGCGAGCCTATTGTGCCGAGCCCTGATCACAAATGTTTTGTAGTGACCTCACTTTGTGATACGTTTTGGGCCAAAACTTTTGGCGTAAAGCTTTTAGGTACCGGACCGTATGTGATTTTAGTTACTTTATGGCATGCAATTTCAAAACTCGTCGGCGATAAAATTTGACATTTTAAATGCCTCCTATCTCCAATTTCGAAACCAAACAATAACGGCAGAAGGTGAGTTTATGAAAAAGCCAAGTTTAAGATTAATTAAAACCATTGTTAGACAAAGAAGTGATGCTCCACGGTCAAGGTAGGGTTCGTGGATAAGTGTCGTCCATCCCTTAAGGGCCGCCTTTTTTCAGTTTGAATAACAATCCATTAAATTGCATCCCCTAAGGCAAAACATCCTTTAAGTGCCGTGCATCCCTTAAGTGCCGCGTTCTTGTCAGCTAAAGTGCGGCACTTAAGGGAAAAAGGACTGTATTCGATTTTTTTTTATGGGAATACGAAAACTTTTCCAGAAACATATTTATGCTTCGAATTTTGAAAACCGCATTAGATTTTTCTTGCCTGCGTAGTTATCTGGCAAGTTTTTGAAACAGGCATTCATAAGATAACTACGCAAGTGGTGTAATATCTGTCAATTTTATCGTTCGAAACTACAATACACACGGTGCGCAGTTATCTTGCGAAATTAGCCAACCGAAAATCTCAAGAGAATAGCTTTTCCCAAGATAATAACTGCTCAGTACGTAGGCGTAAACAATGAAAACCTCAAAACATGCATGAATTCGATAAGAATATAATATTTGGTCACACATTAAAGTACACCCACGTACCCCTAGTCAAGGCTACAAACGAAAACTGAAGATTGTGGCGTGCGCCCTTGGAGTTCTTTTTCTACTAGGCTGTATTCCTTTGGGCTCGCAAATGAAAAAATATTTCGAAAATTCTAAACATCGCAAACACGTTGAGGCCGGGTTCATAAACGGTAAATAATTAATCATAAAAATACAAAGGAAATAAGAAAGGCACGTCGAGAGACACAAATTTAGTAAAATAATAAATGCAATTTTGAACCTTTTATTGAGCTTCAATTAGCTAAACAAATTAAACAGTCTACGTCTGGCGTGCCCGGTGGAGGAATGCCCGGAGGGATGACATTTGGCGCAGTTTTAGACGGCGTGGGGTTAATTCCCGTTCCAAGTGTGGACGAGTTAGGTTTGTACAATTGAGATTTAGTTTAATTAAGAACACTTCCCCACAACGACATAAAGTAAAACAAAAACCGTGTTAAAAATAAGTGTTAAACATACCGTGCTAAAAACTGTTTAGAAATTGTATCCCTCGTATATCGCCTACGCACTATTAGAAATTCCCCTGCTAAATAACCCTCTGCGCAGTTATTGGGCAAGTTGGTCCGCTCGTGCTGTTATCGGGCACGTTCTCCCAATTTTTTTTACTTTTCCGTCTACGCTCTGCACAGTTATCGGGCAGGTTTTTTGCATCGTTTTCTCCTATTCCGTTTACGCCCTGCGCACTTATCGGACACCCTGCCCAGTTATCGGGTAGGTTTTTTTCGCGAAACCTACCCGATAACTGCGCAGGGGTTATTTTAAGCCGGACGACATACCGAGAATGTTAATTGCAAAATACGCTTGCAAGCAGGGCTCGGCAACAGCCAACTGGCCTTCCCAGTTCGAGTGAACTGGGCAGCCCAGGCCAGCACAGGTCATCAAAATTTTGATTTAGTTGAAGTAAATGTAACTACTATTATCTATCATTTATCGTACCTTTGTATGAAAGTAGTCCAAAGTCGTATTTATTCTCTTGAATAGAAATGAGTTAAACAATTTTTTAGAGTTTGTGACAATTTTTGTTGAACTGCCAAAAAAAATGACCGTTCGACTTCCTTAAAGCCAATAAATAGTTGTCCAAAAAGGTGCGGAATCCAAATTGTTAATAAAAAAAAAATTTGCCTAATAAAAAAGGCAACAAAAAGAAAAATTGCATCAAATTTATTTTTGCAAAAAATTAGTTTATGACAATTCCAAATGNGCTTTGTCGGTTTTTTGGGTATATTACTGTATATTTAGTGGTTAAAACACACTTTCAAGGGTTGGGACGTTTCGAGGACATTGAAAAAATAAAAGAAAACTGGGACGTTTCGGGGACATTGGGACGTTTCGGGGTGGGACGTTTCGGGGACGAGGACTGTACTTCTTTCATCAATAAGTTGAAAAAAGGTGATGGGGAAATTATTTTCAGTTAAAGTGTTGCGTTAGAGTCGTCTTTTTGACAATCATTTTAAGTGGACATTATTTTTCAAAAAATGCTCCTATAGAACATATTTTAACGTTATTGTAAAATATGAAATTTCTATGAAGTATAAAACAAAACTGTTACAAGTTTTTACCCAAAATCATTCCGACCAATACATAAAGAAGTGAAGAATCAATAAATTAGTGTTTTACAATTTTTTTATAAAAACCGCTATATTATTTTAAAAAAATCTAAAAGTTTTCCCAAGGAAAACTTTCAAAAAACTAGAAAAACAAATTGAAAAAAATGAAAACATTACTCTAAAAATAATGTTTATGAACATGCTCTCTGAAATTTCTTCCTTCCATTTCTCCACCAATTTGTATATGAGCTTTTATAAACCAAAACAAAAAACAATAATAGCATGCTCGCGCGGATTGTATTGTATAGAATTTCACATTTTTGGATGTACAGAAAAGTTAACTGCTCTGTTTTCAGCATTGTCTGATATAAACCCCTATTATATATACTGTTTTATAATGTCACATATTATAAGTTATAAACTGTCAGCACATTGTTTTTAACCTCTATTCTATCTCGAAAGGTCAAACAAGTAGACTAAAAGGACCAGATAGAACGGAACAGAGACAGATTTTTGACAGATAAAAATTAAATCGGAAACACTTCATTAGTTTGGAGTTATTTTCAAATACAAGGAGCGCAATCTCCGGAAGTAAGTCTAACCGCAATTACCGATTGGCGCAGAACTTAGCTGTTGACAGGCTGTTGCTGCAATTGCCGCAGCATAAAAAATAAAACAAATACTTATTGTGTAAAATGGTGGTCGCTTTTCTTCGAAAACAACTCAAACCACTGTCAAAATCTTTTTTTTAAAGCAAACAGAGCAATATACATTTCCATTTCCGGCAGAAACTCCTTCTGATCCCATTGCCGTGATTGCAAAATCCAAAATCGATACTGGAAGGGGATCTAATGAAAGGTGAATCTTTTCCCGGACAGCGCATTCGATAAACTCTTTGATTTCATTGTCGGGGACTTTCTTCTTCAACTCAAAACAAAGAACAGCAAAATTTCATAAAAACTCAGCGCAAAACTGCGCCTTTAACGCACACGCTTAGCACAGCTTATTAGTGCGTTCCCTTACACAGTCCTAAGAAAGAGCAACTATCCAAACCCCGTATATCCATAGGTCGCTTTCATTTTCGTAGGCCCTGGACTCAATTGAACTGCCCATTATAATAATTCAGACTGCCCGAAAAAACAACTGATTTCCTCATTTCAACAAAAAAAATAAATACTATAAGCGCTTTATTTTACTTGGTCGCTGGACTTACACCAAATGCGCCTCACCCCTTTTGTCCACGTCTGGATCCCGGGTAGTTTTTTTCATTATATTTCTCTTTTATATTCTTTTATTTTATTTGCTTTTTACATCTATATATTTTTCTTGGTACACCATTTTTGGCCCTCCAATATCCCTCAGGCGACCTTTCATTGCGCGTCTTACTGGCTCTTATTTGGCCCTTCGTGGGAATTATCCATCCACGGCATTATTTTTTATTTCATTTTTCCTAGCACTTAGTGCCCCCATTGGGTTAGTGCCCCCATTGGGCCATTACTGGCTCTCTTATAATTCGCTTTGCTAATTTAAGGCCCGCCTTTGTCTTAAAAGGATGTGTAAAGGATGTGTAAGGGATCTTTCAAAAATTAGTGTAAATTATTTTCAAACTCACCTGTTTTCTTTAGGTACACAAACCTCGGCATCCCAGAGGAAGAATTTGATGGATCTCATGTCGCTCATTGCCATTTTTAACATTTTCGGCGCGCGAAATACAAGAGCGACTGAAGAATTTGCATACCAAGAGTGTTCGCTATTTAAGCTTGATTCGCCGGCGGCTATTGAACGCGTTCAGGTACACTTTTTCGAGCCTTAAGTTGTGGAAGGACTTGGAAATCCGCGAAATCCGAAACAACACCATAGGCGTTGCCGTTGATCGATTTGAAAACGTCTTGTGCTTCGCGTTGGTCGACAACAGCTGGTTCGTCAGAACACGAACTAACGAATGAATTGCGACACCAGTTTTAACTTTCGATGGAAGAGCGGTTGGACAACTGCCGATTGCGTTGACGGTCCAAGGCAATGACTACATCGAAGAAGAGACAATCGACGAAGAGCAATTCCGAGAAATAACATTGACTGATTTTAAAACTGTATTTAGCGTGACTTTTATCAGCGAGAAAAAAAATTTTGGTGTGAAAAAAGCTTTTTTTTATTTTAAAATGTTCTGAAGCGAGAAAAGTTGTTAATCGAAGTAAGACTTTTTAAGTTCTTTTTTCTCACGAGAGAAAATTTGAGCGTAAAAATTTCGAAGAAAGAAAAATATTTTAGTAGAAAACGCCTTTTTTGTGTTTTTGTAAAAAAATCTAAAAGCTTTTCTTTTTTAAAGTATATGTTGTAAAATCGTTGCTCGTTGTTGAAGGATGTCGATTTGACCTGGATAACTCTCATGTCAGTTTCGTCACTTTCGGCTACGGACGTTAATACGCCACCATAGCCTATGGTCCATAGGCCGCTATCGAATCGTCACAATTTAGTATTAATCTACCGCTATCGTGTGGTTTCGGATAACTTTACTCGAGCTTGTGCTTTAAACTGTCAACCGCGCCACGAAATTCAATTGTGACTCGCAAAATATATTGCAGAGAAAGCACAAATATCTGAAATAAAGGATTGTAGATACACAACCTGAGGGGTTATCCTACCATTGGTTATCTTACCACTTTTGGACCCAAACGGAGATTTCCAATTATTAAACTAAACGCCCTGACGGGTTATCGTATCAAAATTGGTTTATCTTACCACTTTTTGGGCCCAAACGGATATTTCCAATTACACCGCTTAAGGGTTTATCCGGCCACTTTCACCTTCCAAAAACGGCCGGATAAACCCTCACCCGGCCGGATAAACCCCTAGGGCGTAGGCGGAATAGCTAAAAAATGCGCAAAAAATGGTGGCCGGATAAGCGAACGAGAGGAGAATTGCGCAATTAATTAGTTTCATAAAGCGACCGGCCGGATAAGCAAACGAGCGGGAAATTTTCTAGAAACGATCATGTAACTCATTTTGTGACCTCGCATTACGTAAAATTTACTACAGTCCTTGATTCCATAACGGCCGTTTTCGGTTCTCGAAAAAAGCGGATAATCACTTTTTGGAGAAAAAAAGCGGCCCTTATGGGATAAACGGCCGTAATGGAAGCGCCCGTTATGGAATCAAGGACTGTATGACAAAAACATTTTTTTAACATAGCATATTGTGGATATGGTCAATAAAAGAAAAACGCAAAAAGCGAAATTTGAAGATCATTTTTGCTTTGAATTAAAAAGAGAGATACTAACACTCTACGACGAAGCTCAACCGATATTTAAAAGACCTCGTAAAAAATCGAGCTAAAATCGAAAATGGCAGTATTCGAAANCGAATGAGAAACCGGAAGTGCCAAGTTCAGGCTCGAGTTCAACGTCACTGTCAATAGTTATGGTGCGTGAAAAGATGGGAAATGATTCCCGAAAGTTGGAAAAATGTGTACATGGCATTTTCAAATTGATGGAATGTATGCCTTGTCCACAATAAGGTTTTCTTTTTCATGCATGTTTGTAAACAAATCGAGCAGACCACTTAATACTATTAGTTTGTGTTTTTCTTCCAAGTTAGGTCATGGCAATGAAACTGAACATAAAGTTATCAATGACAAAACACAAATGTAACGTTATATCATGTCGTATATATCATAACGTTAAAATATTTTTATTTTCATAGATAAATCTTTAACTACTCATTTTAAGACCAATATGTTTATGTTTTTCTAATTTGGATTCAAGGGTTAAAGCGGAAAAACATTTTTGTTCAACTGGACCTTCGATGAATTGGTCGCCTTTTTTAAATGACATTTTTATCTAAAATCAATGCCAGATTTTTTATGCTTGACTTTAACTGTTATTATAATGAACGTCACGCGGATTTACGTTTTAAAAAGTTATTTGATTATATTTCTGGTGAAGAAAAATCGTTTCACTTTGTGATGCTTTACCTATATCAATTAGAGTCAATATATTGTACATGAATTGACTATAATAAATAACTAGTAATTACAGTCACGAAAACTGATTACACTTGCAGTTTCGAGAGACTGCTTGGTATATAAATACAAAAGGCGCTATTTTCTATGGAACATAATAATAAAATGTCATGTTTTTGAGGATAATTAACAGGGTATACTGTATACCGTATACCGTATATTTAATAAGTATCAAACCTATTTTTAAGTTTTAGATATTAGTTTTAATCTACCGGTACTAAAACGCTGACAAATCAATCATTAATTATCCGGCCACTTTGCCAGCTTCTGCGCTTATCCGGCCACTTTTTCCCAACATGTTTTCGCCTATCCGACCTACTTACTGATAGTCTATTTAATTTAAAACAGCTTTCAGATAGCTGTGTATGTATACCCCCTCTTACGACGCGCTAAAATGGAACAGAAAGTGTTAACGGTATAAAAAGGTCTTAAAAGTATAAATTTCAATAAAATTAAAACATAAAATTCAAGCATGTTAGGGCAAATAAAGTTTTAAACATATTTTTTTAATGAATTTATAGAATTAACATATCAGCCTCATATTTAAAAGAAGACAAAATTGTTTCGAAAGGACAACGCTAAGTAAGGGTAGGGACGCCAAATAGGGTCAACTTTCAAAAAACTCGTTAGCTGACCCTCTGGTCATTTTAACCACATTCTTGTGAAGGATAAGGGCACAGCTTTCTGTATTTTTTGCTTATAAGATGTTTTGCTAAACAAACAATAAAAACTAGTGTTTTTTCTATAATCTGATACATAAAGCTCGAATCTGAGCTATCACATAAAACAAACATTTTTTTTTGTAGAACACATGATAAGTTCACTCTTGTGTTAATTTCGCAAACATTTTTTAATTAATAAAAATTGGGCTAATTAAAAAATAACTGAGGTAAATTTTGTTGAATTTTTGAGGTTGGAGCGCGCCTTTCTTACAGTTAATCCTTTCTCTAAAGGATGTGTAAGGGATCTTTTCAAAAATTGCTGTAAATTACTTTCAAACTCACCTGTTTTCTTAAGGTACGCAAATCTTGGCATCCCAGAGGAAGAATTCCAAAATTTAATGGATCCCATGTCACTCATTTGCATTTTCAACATTTTGGCGCATGGTGGCGAAGTTTCCGCCATGGCGGTCATGAACGCGTGTGATCACGCATGGGCGGAGCAAAGTTGCGCCACGAATCTGCTGAACTGGACTGCGGACCAATTGGGGAGCCAACATTCGCTGGAACTGTACGAAGGGACGCGTTTTCTTCCCGAATTGTTGGCGACTCTACGCAATTCGGCGCTCATCCGCATGGTGAATGCGTACGACGGGTCAGGAACCGAAATGTTGGACCGAATCGGCGTCTCGATTAAAGCTTTGAAAGCGAAAATAAACCGCGCCGGCAACCTTGAACTCCCGGCAAAATTGCTGTATTCAACCTTTTCCGGCGCAATTGGAATCGACAACACCATCATTTTAGCGGCGCGCGAAATTCAACAGCGACTGAAGAATTTGCATACGCGCAGTGTACGAAATCTTAGCTCGATTCGCCGGCGGCTTTTCAACGCGGTCCGATACCCGTCTTCGAGCCTTAAATTGTCGAAGGACTTAAAAGTCAGCGAAATCCCAGAAAACACCGTGGGCGTCGCCCTTGATCGATTTGGAAGCGTCCTGTGCTTTGCGGTAGTCGATAACACCTGGTTCGTCAGAACACAAACCAATGAGTGGATTGCGACACCAGTGTTAAACTTTGATGGAAGAGCGGTTGAAGAATTGCCGATTGCGTTGACGGTCCAAGGCAATGCCCACGTTGAAGAAGAGAAAGTTGACGAAGAGCAATTCAGAGAAATGACCCTGACTGATTTTTAACTGTACTGAACGTCATTTTTATCGGCGAAAAAACAATTTTGATGTGAAAAAAGCCTTTTTTTATTTTTAAAATGTTGTGAAGCGACTCTTTTTTAAGTTCTTTTTTCTCGCGAGAGAAAGTTTAGCGTAGTTCAGCGTAGTTTAGCGTAAAAATTTGAAGAAAAAAATTTTAGCGGAATTTTAGCGAAAATTTTAGCGAAAAAGATTTTAGCGAAAATTTTGGCGGAAAACGCCTTTTTGTGTTTTTTTTTATACAAAAGTCTTAAAGCTTTCAAACAAAACTAGAAAAATAAAAAAAGTTAAAATGATTCGCAGAATAAAGTTATAAAATGTAAAAAAAGGCTCTCTGAGTCTCTTTCCCCTGCATTTTCTCCACCAATATGTAGCTTGAATTGTAGCAAAATAAAGAAATTGTTATACCATGCAGCGCGCAGGGCGCGATTTATTGCGATAATTATTACATCTCGCAGCGTAGTCAAAATCAGTTTTTTTATGTCATAGCATATGCTATTATATGAAGCTTTTCGGTGCTTCATATAATAACACTCCATCTCAGAGGGCGCTCAATTTCTCATTGTTCTTTTTTTCTTTAACACATCAGAGTTTATAAACATGGCATTTTCTTAAAGCCATCTAACGCGTAAACATCCCCTTCTGCATGCCCACATAAAGAACTTACAGGCGGTGGCAAAAACTCAACAGAACAGAATTAGAGTTAAGCGCATTTGTCAGAAGATAGAAAACCGACGGAGTCAAACAACAATTTGATTTTTTTTCTCTGGCATTTTAAAAGAACCACAACAAAATAAAGGACTTTATCATTATGCTGAAAATAACCACGCGTTGCGTGTTGCACGCTATAGCCGTTTATTCTTTTTCGTCAAAGTTGCAGTAACAAGGTGGATTTTTAAGAAAGCAGTTATTCTATTGTAATTTAATAAAAGTCTGACGTAGACCTCAGAAGTGTCAGTTGGAAAATTCTGACTGTTTCCCCTGTCAATATAAAAGGGGCGACAGACTAACTGAACTTCACTATTCCCCTATTATTTCACTGTACGTCCGTCATATTAAATACATTTGGAGTTATTTTCAACCGGATTTATTAACAGTTTCTGACAAAACAAAATAACTAATATATTGAATTTTGGCGCGTAGCGCGTATTTTATTGTTCTCAGATCACATTCTCGCACATTATCTGTAGTTCAAAAAAAAAGGAAAATAAGCGCTTTTCTCAGCGTTTTACCATCTTTTTAAGTGACTTTTTAAGTGCTTAATTTTTATCAGTAGAAAACTGGCGAGCAACTTTAGATAATCTTTCTCTCTCTTCTTAGTTTCGTAATTTTCTTTCCTAATCCTTCATCTGGCGTGATTATAAATATAGGTCTCCTTTGACTCCATTCCATGCGTAAACATTTCTTTTTGCGTAAGCATTCTGAAACGTTTACGCAACGCATATACAGTTATGTCATCTGTTTCGCCGAAGATGACGATTGGTGATATCTACGCAGCAAACTGGGGGAGTGGATTGCGGCTCCCACTCTCCATTTTGCAGAAAAAGCGGTCGAGCGTCTTGAGGAATCAACCTCAATGGCTAGACAACTTCGAAACATATGCAGAAACATGAAGAAGATATGTTCGGCTAAAACACCGAAATGGTGATTAAATAGATACGAAACCGCGAAAATGCGCCGATAATATTCTGTTTCATAATTCAACATAATTCTTACCATAATTCAAGACAAATGAAGAAACAATAAAAACTAAGGTAGAAGACATCGCTGAAATGAAAAACAATTTTATTTATCGAAAGCTATCGTTGAAAAAACGCTATCGACATGATATCGACAAATTGTCGGAACGCAACAAATTGTTGGAACAGCAAACGCAACGATGCCGATGTATATCATACTCCGTGTTGGCCAATAAATGAGGTATGAAATGTACATTGTACGATCTTGCACAAACCGAGTTCTGAAAGTTCTAAAAGTCGTTTGCCGTACTTTTTTTATAATGACGTCACGTATGGATGGCTCACGATAATACTTGTCAATTATTGCCACCAAATGGTTTGTGCTTAGAATTATTGGGTAATTCTTTATAGCATTTATTTTGTGGTTTTCGATTGGTGTCAAGAATTCTTGCGCCGTGCATAGATTGAGTTGATAAATGTGCGAACGCGACAACAGATCAGCTAGAACATGAGATGTGTCGGCACTTCCTACCAGTTCTACCTCGAACAAGAAAGGTTCTAAGTCTTGTAATGCACGCGTCACTGATGTTCGCTTTCAGCACATACGTGATCTGGTTACCCAGCAGATCATAATGCATTTGAGTACGTAATTTCAAATCGCCAGAAGTTCAAGTTTCGTCACTTTCGGCTACGGACGTCAATACGCCACCATAGGCCGCTATCGAATCGTCACAATTTAGTATAAATTTACCGGTTTCGGATAACTTTGCTCGAGCTTGTGTTTTAAATTGTCAACCGCGCAAAATTCAATTGTGACTCACAAAAGATATTTCACAGAGAATAAATACACCGGGTGCGCAGTTATCGGGCGGGTTTCGCGTCAAAAAACCTTGATCGGGCGCCCGATAACTGCGCAGGGCGTAGGCGGAATAGGGGAAAAAGATGCACAAAAAACCGCCCGATAACAGCACGAGCGGCGAATTGCGCAATACCCAATTGTCATTAGCCAATGACAGACCCGCCCGATAACAGCACGAGCGAAGAATTGCGCGATACCAAATTGTTATTATAAACAGGCCGGGAAATTTTAAGATTCGATAATATTACTCATTGTTTTATTGAATAAGGAAACCTTATTAATACGCTTGAATATCATAAGTTAGAGCAAAATCATATCATAAGAGAAAAATCATATCTAAAGAGAAAAAGGTGGCTTGAGAAAAAGGTGGCCCGCAGTTATCGGGCGGTTTTCGAAGCAAAAAACCTTAATCGGGCGCTTGATAACTGCTCAGGGCGGAAGCGGAATAAGGTAAAAATATGCAAAAAAAAAAACCGCCCGATAACAGCACGAGGGTGCCCGGCGGGTAACAGCTTACCGGGTAACAGCACGAACGGGAAATTTGGTCATATTGTATGCAAGAATATGGCAAAACCGCCCGATAACAGCACAAACCTGCCCGATAACTGCGCACCCGGTGTATTATTTTAAATAATCATATAAAATGTTTTGTTGAAAATTAATAAGACGTAATGTAATCGAATGACGCACGGCGGTTAAGCCTCTCATTTTAATGTTTATGTGGTGCGTTGTCATGTTCCAATCGATTGGAACGTTTAATGTAATAGTCAAAATTAGTGCTGCAATGCTCCCTCGAGACGACAACATAGAACATTCGACTCCCGCTCAATCGATCGCTACCGATATTTATTATAACATTCGAAATATAACTTTTTTTGTCGTTCATTGTTCACAATTTTGGCGAAAAAGGATTTACAAAGGTAACAAAGGCTTTCGCTATAGACTAAGCAGCTTAAAGCGGTCAAAGCTCATAAGTTTTAGTGGCTAATTAAGAATGTCGGAATTAAGAGATTCTTTTTTTTTCGGTAGAGATTATGATTTTTAAGTATAACAGTTTATTGTTACAGGTGTTAAATGTACAATCATGCTCCTACTAAAATTTAAGATTTACGAAGTGAAATTTTCTACCTATGAATACTTTTTTCTACTATGATTTTATGCTATTTCTGGATTTTCGGAGAAAACGTTTATCGGAGAAAGACCAATAAAGGGGCCACATATGTTACCAAGGTTGCAAGAATCGATAAACGTCATTTGTCGATTTTTGTAACCCTGAGCCTTTTGGTGGCCCCTCCAGCGGTCTTTCTCCGAAAACTCGCGATGCCGCGGGAGACACATAGGTTTATTTGCCCCCGATTTTAATCAGCATCCAATAAGAAAGCCAAATTGAAACCAAGTTTAAAGAAGTTTGACTTTTGCCAAAAATGAAATAAATCCACTGAACTAATAACATTCCAGTCATTCCTTTTTGTAGCTAACTAGATGGTACTAAGAAGGTTCTAAGCAGTTACAGACCCCAGCGCCGTATGATTTTTTATAGGCGCCTCCTATTGGCTAGCATCCTTTAGCCACGCAAATGACTCACCGCGTGGCTTGTAATATAAGTTATACATAGTCTATAAAACACTAAAAAGGAGTATCGAAATTTTCCCTATACACGGGGGGGTTAAAGTAAGGCCACTTTCTCGATTTTCAAAGTGCCAAAAAATGGTCCTTACTTTGAGGAGTGGGCTTCACTTTGAGAAAGCGGCTTCTTACTTTTTCATACGAAACATTTATTGGGGAAAAAAGTTTTCGGAGAAATTTTTATGAATTAATGCAAAAATGCAATGTAACAAAGAACCTTTTTTCGAAAAAAAAACGTTTTTGGGTCAAATTTTCCGAAAACATTAATGGAGTCTTAAAAGCGCGTTTGTTTCTGACTCTATTGATTGTTAAATATTTCATTTCATCCCAAATCAGTTTAGCTATTGTTTTGATTTTAGGTTGACGCGAAGGATATATAGCGACTTCTTTTTTAAAAGATAAAAGCATTTACTGATTGATGTCTGGAATATAGTTTTATTGTGATTTTGTGGGCCAAAAGTGTGTCTTTTATGTCATTGTTTGTTGACTTCAATGGAGATTTCCCAACTTAATTTACGCACAGTTTTTTTTTTCTTTCGTGTCTTTGGTTTGATTTTTACTTGTGTCTTTGCTAAATAGAGTTTGCTATTTTTTGAAAATTGGTTTTCGAAAATATACTTCAACCACTTAACCCCCAAGCACGACTTCTGGACGTTTGTGCAATGACGAGTGAAAAACGCATTTTTTTAATTGTTGGACTTTATTAAATGTAGTTACAGTGCAAACCAACATAAAATGATTGATTACGAATTGGGTGAACAAAAACAAAGTAGAATTTAATTTCCGTAATCAAGAGTAATTAGTCATTGGTTGAACCTATAGATAGAAAACATAAAAAAGAAGCTTATTTGCAATTAATAGGTTTCACAGGCATTATTTTTTGGCATGATTTTGGCAAAATCAAAACAGTAAACGGCTCCCTTGCCTGCAAAAAATGCACCCCGTACGTCGCCCAGTTTATCGTTTGTGAATTTAGTTTTTGTGGTCAAATCGACCAAAAAGTGTCCACGGGTGGTCGAACAGTCAGACGCGTAAAACTACACCAGTCGTTGAATAATAAATGTTTTGAGTTTTTATGGTATTATAAGTGTTTCCTCGAATCTATGATGTATTAAAATAATATCAAAAATGTAAAGAGCTAATTGGGAACAAAAGTTATACGACTGAGTCTTACGAACGAATATAACATTTTTTATCAAAAGAACTGGAGTCAGCAATATCACCCTTTTCCGTTCAATCTACAGATACAAAAACAGGTTTAAAATTATCAGACAAACCCTCTAAATTTGATCCTTCAGACGCGTTTTTTAATTCATTTTTGTGTGATTATGTTTTTGGGTAACCGCCGACGGTTGATTGTTTTTATCGACCCTAGTTTATTCGTACTATTAGCCAAAAAAGGACTTACATGATGAATTTTGTTTATTTTACATATTTAGTGGGTTAGAGATTCTAACTAAGAGGTAAAGATTCAGCTAGGATTTTTCTAGAAAAGTAGTATACACCAGCTGCGCAGTTAAGTTGCTGAAATGTATTTCGTCATGTTTTTTGTAATATTGTGACATTTTATGGAGTAGGTTCATCATTTACATGTCTACTGTGTGGTCCGACAATGCATCAACCATAGCAAATTTGTGCGTGCCCTTTTCTTGAACACTTTTGTGTGTATGCTGAAAAAACATAAAACTGCCCGCATAAGTTTGCCCTGGCTGATTCATTGTTGGACCATACAGTACTTAGACTACAAAATGCGCAGTTAAATTACACTTTTTCCCACAAATACATGTCTTTTTTGATTAATTTCGTGATTTTTTTGGGCCTCGCAGTCTTTCCCAGAAAAAAAGTTTTTCGCGGAAAAAAGGGAGGAAAAAGTTATTCGCGGAAAAACCAAAAAAAGGTTTATCTAGTTATGCTGCATTTTTTAGATAATTACTCTCCGCCTACACATTGCGCAGTTATGTTGCAAAAAAAAACTTTTGTAACTTATTTGCGTAAGTGGTTTACATTAGTTTAGTACCATTAGACGCGGCTACATGTAGACGCACTTGTAAGGGATTATATTTTTGGCGGCACCGTTGATTGATCTTGTCCACCCTAGCTAATTTGGCAAGCGATTACTTGACATATGTGGAGAGCAGAAAAAACACACATAATCATGGCGAGTGGTCAACTTGTGTTGTATTTAGGAGACAATCGACTCCCTGCTGAATTCGCCAAAAGAAGGAATCGAACAAAAAGAAACAACCAACCGACAGACCCTTTTTGCCATTATCTTTATTATTCATTCCCTTTTTCCGGCTCGAGATATATTAGGTCAGTGACCTTGAAATGCAAAAGTGTCCGACATGCGATAAGACGGTGTACTTTGCCGAAAGAGTTCGAAGCATCGGAAAGGACTGGCATCGCGGCTGCCTCAAGTCTGAGAAATGTAAGAAGGTCTTA
>SCLG01000308.1:179351-213190 GCA_004367875.1 Oikopleura albicans | reverse complement strand
GACTCATTATGGCCGTGTTCCAGAAAATAAAATTTTTCGTAAATAAACATTTAAGGGTAGAATTTTATTTCCTATTTAATAGGTATCATTTCAATATCATACTATTTTCCGAAAATTTTTCCAAAAAAACAAAAATATTGTCAAAAAAGCGCATCTTTTTTACACGTCAAATATAAAAATGTTAGATAAGCCAATATATGTTTGTTAGTGTTTAGTTAAAAAGAAGAGATTTCAAACTTTTCATTAAAAAAAAAAACAATCCAAATAATTGTGCCAGTCGCTCGCAATTAGCGTTTGAAAACGTACAACGTTTCGTTGTACACCGACGGGGACGGGTTAAGACCCTGAAATACATGTTGGCCTAATTGGGGAAAATTCGATGAAAACTAATTGGGGGTCAATTCCTGCCGACCTCTGATTGGGGGAAAGACCATGTTTTTTTACAGATAGAACTTGCATAAAACACCTTTGGTGAAACAGAGAACATGAGAAATGTTGTATACAAATTCAATCTGTACAAAAATATGGTATTTCCCCCAATTGGTTTCCATCGAATTTTCCCCAATTAAGCGACAATGTAATTTCGGAAGTCCGAATAATTTTGGAATAAATTTGGAGGAATGAAGTCAACAGAAATATCGGCTAGAACGTATATCCAATTTCCGGATAACAATTTATTTTTTTTAATTTTTTGCTGAGTTGAAGCGGATCGTTGGATCAACAACGAGGTAATAATTGAAGGCACCGATTCGATTTGGATAAATGAATACAAAACAAACGAAAATTTCTCCAAATTGAGCGGTGATTAATTGAACAGTTTTTTGTTTTTGTTTTAAATACGGAATGCATATTCAGTTAACATCTGGCTAGNGAGGTTTGAGTGGTGGTGTTGCTACTTATATATCCCCGGATGTTCTAGGCTAGTCTACATCATCATTCATAACCCCTTCATCCTTGGAGGGTCTACTCTTCCTAGGTTGCTTCCCTCTTCGTAAAACTTACTATAAATACGAAAGATAACAAGTGGAGTATTAATTAATTAATACCTATATCCAATAGTTATCCATTGGTTTTTACTGGAATGCAGGATGCAGGATATGAGTTAGGACCGGGTACGGCCTGGGTAACGAGGCATAAAAGCCCTCACTTGCCCAGGTCGCTACCCTTGTAGTAGTAGTCGTTTCATGAATTTATTGAAGGTATAGCAGGATTATACATGGAATATAAGCTCAAGCTGTAATGGATGGAACTGATGTACTTTGAATTGAAGTTTTTTAAGGAATGTTTTATAAGTGAAGCTGCCTTGGAAGTTAAAGTCGGTCTCCAGGGAGGATGCCCAGGCGGAAGACAGTCGTACGGCCCCTGGCCCAGTTGGCTCTGGCGATATGGTCGCGGACGTACATCCAAACATTGACGAGTTCGCGGCCCGCTTCGCTGACACCGGCCCTGGTCCAATAGATTCGGCGCCAGGCCCGCCGGTAGTAATTGTATCTAAGTAAAAGGGGTTAGAACCACTCCATTGATCTGTCCCATTTAGGGGCCCTGGTGACAGGACCACGAAGGCGTTTTAAGTTTTTTGGCTAATAACTCAGCTCACGGGGTGAGCTTGAAACCTCTGCCTCTGTGGTCCTGCCCCCAGGGTCTTCCGACTGACTCGTTCGACTTGGATGCCCTAGTGACAGGACCGCGAAGGCGATTTTAGTTTTTTGGCTAGTAACTCAGCTCATGGAGTGAGCTTGAAACCTTTGTCTTCGCGGTCCTGTCACTACAGTCTTTTCATGCGACAGGTAAACTTACTTTTGGGTCATGTTTCGGATGATCCGCACCGTCGACTCAATGTGGTTAAGGGCATCTTCGGCCTCCGTGAGCCGTGCGGGGCCGAAACCCGCTTCCTTGGCTCGGACGATGCGGGTAGCTAGATGCCCGTAGAGCAGTTTAATCCGGCCGCCCCAGAGCTCCAGGTCTTCATCAAGCCCCAGGATGTGTGCAAACCAAAAACCCCCAATTCTGTTGTTGACGGCCGCGCGTATAGGGGATGGGTGTCGCAGTTGGAGGGGGCCAATCAGCGTTTTTTCCAGTATCGCCGGCATGACGTATGGAGTGCCCTCATCCTGGGGTCGAGTGATTCGTTCTACTTCCTCTGCCCTGGCACCAAAGTCAGGATCATCGGGGGCAATAACAACCGTGAACACGACCATACTAGGGGAGAATGAAGCGCTTAGTTATTTAATAGATGATGTCCTTTAATAGTTTGTAAAATAGTGCCGCGTCCCTGGGTTAAAAGGCTGGCTAAAGGCAAGGGGTTCATCCCGGGGTGTTGCCCAGGGACGGGAATGATAAGTGTAAGAAAAGGAGGGGGTTTTTTCCCCCATGAGAAGGTGAAGTATACCAGGGCAGTATCTGTACAAGGTGCGCAGGTTAGCCGCGTCGCCCGTTAGCGAGGGGAGCTTATGCAAGTATTGTACTCAGCCTGGGGAGAACACCAGGATGACTGGTGGCCTGAGTGCATTTTCTCATTCTGATACGGAGAATAACGAAGGCAACGGGCGACAGGGCTAAAAGTGATAATCTGGCCCATGATGGGCCATGTGCAAGCTTAAGGCAGAGGTGGGGCAGGGGTTCTAGTCGCGGAGGTTGTAAGGGTCTCGGTGCCCTGCATCGTAGCGCTGGATGGCTCGCTCCATTTTTCCCCGAAGGAGTTCGGCCTGAACAAAGAGCTCCGCAATTTGGAAGGCATCATCTTCGAAGCCGTCAATTCCACGCTGGATTCTTGCATAGAAGGCGACATCCTGGATGGTTTCGACCCGACTAAAGACGTCCCAGTTACGATTGTGGAGCCGTTCAATGCGAGCTGGGGCCAACCCTGGGCCGAGGCGGTCATCCTGTCTGTCCAGGAACGCGCGGTATCGTCGATTGGTCCCCGTCGCAAAATCCGTAGTGGCATGGCATGCTTGCATCAGGAATTCGAACGAGTCTCGCGCCGGCACGTGCGGGGTAAGGCGAGGCGCCCGGTCAGCCAGGTGCCGGAGTTCGCGATGAATGCGCTCGCGGAAACCCGGGTCGCGCCACTCTGGCCGTTGGTCTTGGGCAAGCCAGTCGTCGTCCCGATTCATACTCAAGTCTAAACTAGAGGGGAGGTTAGCAACTCAACTGGTGATATAAAAATAGCTATGTTGGCATAAAAAAATAGGGTTATAAGCGGTAAGGTAAAGATTGTCTAACAGGTCTAACGGGCAGAGCGGAAGAAAGGCTTGAAGATGGCTTCTTCGACATCCCAGTACGCCAGGAAGCGCGGGTTGTCCGTGCCTGGGGGGGTGTCTCGAAGGACGATGACCCCTTGCTCCAGGCGCTCCATATGGGCCCCATGGAGCAGGATGGTCATTGGGGTTCCGTCAACAGTTGGAGTTTCCACCCCGAGCTCCTGGTTGCGGCGATGCCACTGCCGGATAACCTCCCAGGCGGCACTGTGGTGGGCTTCGGTTGCTTAGGGTGGGCTCGACCAAGGCATTAACTGTGGGGTTCCTGAATTATTGCGGCAGCAGGGCCACGGGGGCGATTATAGTTTTTGGGCTAGTAACTAGGCTCACCGGGTTGTCCCCGATGTGCTTGAAACCTATGCCTCCGCGGGCCTGCTTTCAAATATGTTTTAAGGACCTTAGCTACAAATCATGAGGTGCATGACCACTGGTCAGACTCCAGTGGCTACCCCTTTACGTTATAACTAGGTGTTTGTGCGAGCCCGATCCTGTCCAGCGGCCGACCATCACTGGTCGGAGGTTGTCTAGCAACTCCTCATTCAGGATGACCAGCCGGGTTCTGTACTCCAGTCGAGTTTCATCATCCCTCTGAACGTACTGCACTTGGTCGTCACGGATACGGGCAAGGTCTTGGGCCACGATCGTGAGGGCCCGGCCAATGGTGCGCCCCGGGGAGATGAAGGAGGGGGCTGGGTGGTGTCGTGTTGTACCCGTGAGCCATTGTAGCAGGTCTTCATCAGCTGCCGGGGGGTTCAGGGCATATGCCTGGATGGTGCGCTCCGCGAATTGCGTATCCGCCATCTGGTTCCCCACGGAACTGCTACCCGTTTCGTCGGAGCTACCTGCCCGCTGGGTACCGAGTGTCACCATGGCCTCGTTGAAGACGTCCGTGTCCCGGGAGACGTTCTGAACAAACGCCTGGACTCGGCTGTATGAGGAGCCGACATCGCTGAAGGCGCCCGATTCTTCTGACGAGGTGCTCTGCGCCTCGTGGGACCATCCGTCGCTGACGGTATGGAAGGACACACCTGATACTCCCGAGACATCCGATTCATCCGAACCATCCCGGGTTGTTCGGAAGAAGGCAGGGTTATCCAAGCGACCCTCACCGTCCCAGGCCATCATTTCCCGAAGGTGTTTGATGGGCAATTCCTCTTCCGCTGGCACCATAGCCTCCAAGGACACAATGTCCGGGTAGGCCGCGTGCTGGATCGTCAGGAAGAGGAAGCAGCCAATAGTGTCTGGTGACCATTCGTGGTTCGGGAGGTTGTGGTGGAAGTTGAGGCTAGGGTCGGTATTCTATAACCGGGTGAACGAGAGCGTTAAACACTTCCTAAGGACTTACCTGCTAGGGTGTAATAAGTAAAACGGCACAGAACCTTTGTGTTAAGGTCCGAGACAAGTATGCCACCGGGTCCTAATTTACTGTAAAGACCATAAAAAGTTACCTTGGTGGGTAAATAGGGGCGATTTACGTCCCTGGGAGTGTGAAGACTGTTCCTTATGTTTTGAAAATGTATGTACTTCGCCAGCTCCGTGAGATGGTATATTAGAAGGGATAGATCCGAATACCGGGGCAGGTACCTCAAAATTGGGTGCATGTTGTAAAGGTCCCCAGCCTAGGCGGGGCTTGCTAGAGTTAAATTTTGGTCCTTAATATGTCATGAGTATGGCGTATAAGGCTCGTTCATCCGGGCCTGGGTTTGGGCGCGGTGTCCGCTAACGCGTACCACCTTCCAAATGAAGCTCGCTGAGATCTCTTCCAGGGGTGCTAGTTGGTACAGTGCCCCTCGGTGTCGTAGGACCGTTGTGGAGTCCCCTGTGAGTGGGGAGGTCACACGGTACAGGAAGGAGATGTTCAGCTGCTCCATTTCTTCAATTAAGGACCACAGTTGATCTGGACCTTCTCCGAACTTCACCGAGCACCCTGTGAGCCGGATCTGGTGTTCCAGCGGGACCATTGACGCTACCTTCAACAAGAGACTAGCCTTGCAGACTGAGTCCTGTATTTGTGCGAAGATAGCTTGCACGCATAGCTGGAGTTGCTTGATGCGCTTGTGGACCAGGGCCTCCCTTTCCGGGTCATCCCGGAGGTGCCAGAACTCAGCTAGGGTACACCCATGTGTACGGAAGTCTGAGATCGGCAAGCCTACCGCCGAAGGAACCGTAACCCAGAGGTGACTTTCCAAGTGATCAACATTGATCGCTAGGTCCCGAGTAACCTGTTTCAGCCACTTTGAGCCATCAAGACACTCACCAACCAGGGAAGAGTTCATGAGGTCTTGAATGCCTCGCTTAAGAGCCAGGTACTGGAGGAAACTATTGACCGGGGAGATCAACCGGAAGCGTCCCTGGAGGGGTTCCAATCGGGACCTTAGGAGGGCAAGTTCCAGCTCAACAACCGTGCGCGTCCAGCTCAATCTCTCAAATTGGTCCTCCTCCTTGTGTTTAATCACCGTATTGCGCAGAAGGGCCCCCATTGGGCCCAGGCAAAGGTGACCCACGAAGTCTTTCACATCGGGGTGCATCCCGAAGCCGATCGATGTTACTCGGCCCTGGTAGTCGGTGAGTACGTCCAGGAGGGGGATTTCCCCGGTCCCACCATCAATCTCATTCCCTGCGGGGACAGCTTCGTAGGCGGGCGGGGCATCGTTAGACATTCTAAACGTTTTAATTTCAGAGAGATGAGATCCTGATTTTCTGGTAAATAATAACAGCTGGGTAGTTTAGTAGAGGCTCAACCAGGGGTGAGCACGCTCCGAGAAGACTCTCATCCCTGGTTCGGTAGGCGAGGGGTTAATGACTTAATAGCATAATGGGGCAGACAAGTTGAGGTTCAGAATGTAAAGAATTGGCCGTCCAGGAGTCTGGACGGTGCCGCTACTTTATGTGTCTCCAAGTTCATGGCTCTGTAGTACTGTGGCATGGCCGAATCGTGACTCCAACGCATTGTTGCTAAGAGAGAACATTTTAGGTGACGCTGACGGGTATGGGTAAACAACAGAGAGTCGTGAAAGCGATTGAGTTTTCGGGCTAGTAACTAGGCTCACTGGGTAATTACCCTATGAGCTTGAAACCTAAGCTTACACGAACTCGCTATTGGATAGGATTATAGAGGCCTCCCAGGGTTGAACCTTGCCTTTTTTAATATCATGTGCTTAACATGCAACCTGGCGTGTTCAGACTAGGAGGCCTACTTGTTGGCTAAGTTGTGACTCAAACCGATTAACTTACTTTTGATATGATTCTCAGGAATATCGCGCTTAAGCATTGCAATCAGCATGCTAACCCGGCCACTATGCGCGCTTGGTGCCCTTTCAAGCTCCAACTCCCTGGCGGCCTTCGAGAGGTAATAGTTCACCTTGCCAGTTGAGATGGGGGGGCTGTGTTCTAGGAGGCGGCCCTGGATACGATCCCCGATCATATGTAGGAGCATCATTTCAAAGGGTATGATCATATGCCTTACCAAAGGTACAGTTAATGACTCTCGCTTCTGGCAGAAGGAGTTTGTCTTAGTGGTTCTCAGATTAATAATCAGAAACTTGACCTTTGATTCGGGATTTATCTCAAAGTGGAGATCTTCAATGAATATCGAGACCGCCTCCGCCATCCGGCAGCCACTCAGGAAGGTTAAGCTAGTAGCTAGCGCAATCTTACGCATGAGAGAGTCACCCGAAGACCATAAGAGTTGGATGATTGGTCTGATGTCCTTCAGCTCGAACTCCGGTGCTTGGCGAGGTTGCACCAGGGCTTCCGCCGCCATGGATCTCGCTAAGACCCTGGCCCAGCCCATCATCTTGTGGAAGGTGACAAGCGGGATTGGACGGGGCGCCCTCTCATCAATTGCCTGTTTTGCGAGGCCTACCAGGGATCTAATCAAAAAGGGCCTTAATGCTCGGTATTCGAGGCCAAATTGCTTACCTGAAATGCGTCGGCTTGGGTTTAGCGCTGGACTTGATTCCCGGGACGAAGATATTGAGGAAGGAGTGTATTCGGTCCCAATCAAAATACTCCTTCACCTCAACTTTAGATTCATGAACCCACCACGCATTTTGAACCGTAACTAAGTTTGGTAACATCTAAATGGATTGATCCCGATTAGTCCGGAATTCCGAGGCGATCAGTAGCTTGAATCTGTCCCTTCGATTAGTAGTCGAGAAAGTAACCAGGTTGCGCAAGCGCACCATGTGATCATTCTCTAATCCCACCAGGGCCGCGCCCTGCTGGAACTCCCTAAGGAGCTCTTTGACCGTTGAGACTCTCCACTTTTCCTCCGCAAGCGTTGCCAGGATATCCAACTGGAGAGACTTCAACCGGTCAAACACCTCCACCAGGGTACTAGATCTAGGGGAGAGCTTCATCTCTAAAAGGACTTCACTGAGATCATTCATGGAGGGTTTATAACAATTAAGTTGAGCAAAACGGTACAATTAGTGCGCAGAAGAAAAAGGGGGATATGATAGCACGTAAGCGCAAGGGGTTATATGCAGCACGAGAAAGCGCGAAACATGTTAAAACGCAGCTCAAGATTGTTTAACTTAATTAAAAGTCTTCCTCAGGCCCCCTAGGGAGCCCTTCTTCTTATTAGTCTGGGGAGCTGGGTTGCCCTCCGACTTGCCTGCCGCCTTCCCTTGTTTCGGGCGGTTATTACGCCGTTTCTTAGGGTTGGGGGAGGCATTGGATTTAATTTGAGGGCCTCCCTGGCGTCCCTTCCCCGAGACCCATTTTTTAGCTTGGCCTCGACCTTCGCCCGACTTCCTCTGGCCAGATCTTCCTTGGCGGAATTTCTTCCCCAAGGGTCCCCCTTGGTTTTTCCGGCCTTTGGTCATTTTGGCCACGCGTTGTTGGCGTTTAAAGTCCTCCCAACGTTCCGCCTCCCTGACCTGGGCCGGAAGCTTCTTAGCTCTCTTAAGCTGGGCGTTCCTTTCAGAGCGATCAACTGACAAAGTCAGTTCAAAGTAATCATCTGGGTTGCCCAGCTTAGCGTTGTCTACTATCGTATCAACTGAGATCTGAAGATCCAAGACCATTAGGGGGCGCAGGGCCCGGAGTAAGGCTAGGCGAGACATATCACGATCCTCATAGATTTCATCTAAGATTTTCGTGATAATACTATAATTGGGGTTTGAGGTAGGGATTGCCTTTCTGTAGCGCCTGAGGAAGGTATCCACTGTATCAATGTCTAAAGACAGAATGGCCTTCTTCGCAAACATTCGACGGAACTCCAGTCCCAATTGTTCCAGGTTGTTTTCTTTTGGTTGGGGAAGGTTGACCGCTAAACAATCTCGATTAATTGAGGGATTACTTATAACAAGAAACCGGTACATCCCGAATGCGCCAGGGGAATATAAACCTATGTAAGCTACCCAGGCTGTCTCAGTTAGTTACATTGCTATTCCCCCGACCCCAAGCCAGCTTGGATAGGGAGGGTGATTTGGAGTGTTAACTTACCATGTGTTGTTTCCACATAGTGGCCGTCTTCCGCCTCGTAGTAGCGGTTCTTCCCCGGGACGTTCGCATAGGCATCCAGCGTCTTCTTGGCATGGTCAAATGCCTTTTGTGCCGACATGCGCACTTCCGACGCCTTTTGCTTAGCCTCTCGAGCTTTCTTGATGCCCTGGAGTATAGGACCCTCTGCGTCTCTGGAGACTGGGAGTTCCAAAGCATCTAGCCGTTGGCCCGTCTGCACCTTCAACTGGATCTTCTCCCAGATCTTGTGGGCCGCCACCCTGTGTTTGACTTGGTCCCGTGCACGGTCCTCCTCTGAAGAAGTAAGTAAGTATTCCATTTAGGACTATCCCTCCTGGATAATAAGTAGAGACCATAATATAATCCCCCCCAATCAGTAGCAGGGCAAACAAAGTCCTACCCAGGTCGAAGATATGTTGCTTATTTTGTACGCTCATTGATATGCCAATGACTTCCCCTTAAGAAGCAAAAATCCTTTAGTTAAGCACTAAAGTGTTCCTCGCAGAAGACCCCCTCTGCCCCTTATAAACATTAAAGACCGGTCCACTGACGGTAAGCCTCCTACCTTCACGTGCGTTTGCCAGCTCCTCTGTCGCCTCATCCACATCGCGGCGGCAGTAAACGTAGTGTTGGTCGGCATCATTTTGGCGGCTACCCTGGAGGTACTGGCTTTGATCTATTCGGACCTTCTTAGATGGAACCGAGGAGTTCTTTGAGGAGGCCAGCGAGAAAGTTGCCGTTCTAGCCGATACCGACGAGGCATCGGAGCGGCCAGCAACCGAGGGAGAAAGGTCAATGTTATCAAGGTCCATTCTTAAATAGGGATAAAGTCAACACCTCATAAGTATGATTACGGTTTATAAATAAGTGCCATGGTTGAAATAGCTGTTTTGTTCAGTTTAAAATAGCCCCATTCGGGGTGAAAGGTTTTGGATGGAAAAAGCGATGCAGGAGCATCCCTTCCTCCTAGGGTTAATAAGCTAAAATGATCATCTCCTTTAACTTGGGCCAGAAAAACTGGCCACTCCTGAAAAACATGGAAAACCAGGGCCCAGCTATTTTGTGCAGCATACTGCCGCAGGTGCAAGTAAAAAATGTCTAGCATGGGCACCGGGGGAAACGCGTATAAGACTTCATTTAATTTGAATGAAAAAGTAGCCGTAAAGTCAACTCCTTCGGCTTCCTGCTCCCAGAGTTGAGCTAAATATCTAGGACATTTAGTATTGAACGAGCGAGCCGCCACATCCAAGGTAACATCCTTTCCCAGGGCAGATACAATCTTATTAAAGGCTTGGGGTAACAAACACTCCTCCTTAAGGTCTACTTCCCTGGAAGGCGCATCCGCTAGTTGAGCGTGCGTACTTACCCAGTCAATTCGGACTATGATATTATTATCGATAGCAAACTCATTGATCTCCCTAACCACCGTATTCAGAACCGGGTCTGACGCCCCCTTATGAAAAGCGGCCACTACCGACATATTATCACACAAGAACATCAACCTCCTGTTCCTTAAGAGGTTCAGGTATGTTTGTAAGACTAATTTTATTGCAACCGCCTCTTTTATGTGAATTGGGGCACAAGCAACCCAGTGTTCCCATTGTAAAGTAGCGTCAATTCCTAAGGACTTGATAACTATCCCGCAAGCAAAATTCGAAGCATCAGTAAATATATTAAGCTGGATAGAATTAATACCTTTCTTAATCCAGGGACGAACCTTAGTCACATATTTAAGGGACAGCCACGTTTTGAGTTCTTGGGCTATTAATCTATCAACCGGGACTCTCTGCCTCCCGTTAATGTTTGCCTCAACCCAGGCCTCCGTTAACCGCCTTATGTATAACTGCATATTTTGGCAGACCAAAAGAAAGCTGCATAATCTGCCCCGGATCTTTTCTAACTCTTTGACCGAGATAGAAGGTCGTGCTAACACACCTTCCGCTTCTTGGACAAACTTTTCCCATTTTTCTTCCGGGATTCTAATTGTCTCGTTTTCGGTGTCCAACTCAAAGCCCAGGAAGGTAAGCGTCTTCGAGGGAACAAAAGTTGACTTCGCACGGTTGGTAAAGCCTCCCATAATCTGCATGACTAGATTGCAGGCCATACCTCCCTTCGAAGAAACAAGTCCAGCCCTAATCTTAGCCACATCATCCCGGGTCAACCCCCTCTCAATAACCAAACGATCATCAAGATATAAAAAGGCCATAATACCCTGAAGGCGCAAAAAGGAGACCCCAACAGAATTAGCTAACTGAAAGTCCCCCGGGATCCTAGGCAGCCCAAAGACTGCCCCTATGTATCGAAAGAAATGACCACCCCAGGAAAAACAGGCTAACCGCCTACTGAACGATGACAACTTGAGTTGGAAAAAACCACTCTTGTCATCATATTTCAGCAGGTAATCATCCTTTTTAATATAGTGAAGTACTAAAGCGACAGTATCCAGCACACAAGGCACCGTATATAGCTCCGTAATCTTCAGTGGGCCTCCGTCATAGCAGACTCGCGATGTCCCGTCCGCTTTTGGCACAATTACTAACCCTGAACTAAGGAGTACTTCCTGGGGGTCAAAATCTCCTTCCTTCCCCAAATATTCCAGGGAACCCGTTTTAAGTAAGTCCCGGACATGTGCCTTAATCGTCTCCGAGTGCTCCAGAACCTTCGAGCTATTTTTCAGCGCAAAGTTTCTATCCTCTCTTTTGCCCTTTGACGATTTCCTCATCGGCACTAGTACCCTCTCATTAACTTTCTTGCCGTAGCTACCTGGGACCCCAAACCAACAAAACCCTTTCTTAATCAGGTCCTTATTATCTGGGTGGTCCACAAACTTAGTATAAATAGAATGTTTCCCTCTAAAAGTAACTGGCGTTGCCCTGGGAATATGTTTTAGGTTAGCATAAAGATCTATGCCACTATGTACTATCCTGTAGGCTAACTCCTTCATTTCCTCATTTGGTAGTAAGTTTATGAAAGGTAACCAAAAATTTGAGAAATCGTTATAAGTACCACATCGAAAATCTTTTTCATGTCGAAAGGAGAGAACTTCCCAGGGCGGCGCTAACTTTCCCCCTTTTAATACTGCATCTAGGAGATCCAGAGCTTTACTACTATATTCAGCCCACTCATCCGGGGTCAGCGGGGAGGGTCTAACCACCCCTGAGAGAGAGATTGCCCTTATGTTTTCCTGAGCCTCAAGATCAAAGTAACCATCCCCGGCTAAGTCGGTTACGAGCTCCTCGAGTCCTTTCCACTCCAGTCTTAATTTGAAGCACCCATTAAGTCACATTAATAAAATTATATAATAATAAATGGCAGTGAAACAATTATCGTCTATGAGCCCTCTGGTTCAAAAAATTCTATCATAACTGGCAGGAATAATAATTTCAAAATAAGCTTTCTCTTTTAAATTTAACCGTCAGTAGGTATGGATTCATTAAAGAAGATAACTTCTCCCTCCTCCATCCTGACAGACATGGGGACCACTTGTAGCGCTGAGATTACAAAGGCTATATTAAGGTTAGCCCTATGAAAAGAGAAGTGGTTTAATATCGCCTGCAGCCAAAGTTCAACCGGCTCCCTAATCACTGGAAGAACTTTGGCTGTATCAACCAGTGCTTCAAATAATCTAATAAGGGATTTAAAGCGTAACGTCCTGGGCAGATGGTTAAAGAAGGTTCTCCAATCCCTAATGAGACCTTTATGTTTCTGCGGGACTATTTCAAACAATGGCCTGGCCGCGTGATTCATCTCCATGGCCGAACAGTACGGGTTTTTTAAGACCCAGTCGAGACAGGATAAAGCACTCGTTGCCACCATATGCATCGCCCTGTTCCGCCCTTCTTCCTTAGCAAGCGTTGCACTATCAACCAAAACCGGCGTTCCACTTCCCGCTATCATAAGGGCTGCCTGGTCTGTTGTATCTGTTGCTCCACTCATTGCCTTACACTCATTCAGGGACGACTTCAAGGCATCTATAACCCGTTGAAGTTCCATCTAAACTACAGATTCATGAATAACATTTATGAGCTTGACTCTTCAAATTTAATAAGGTTTCAAGTCCCCTTCCACGTTCTTTCTCTAACTGTGAACATGTAAGGTTCTTTGTACAGTATCCCCCAGGGCTTGACAATCACCCCAGGTTTAAAAATTAAAAACTGAACAGATTAATATTACGAGGTTCCCTTCATACTCTTTCTCTAATATCAAGCATGTCAGGCCTCTGCACAGAACCCCCAGGATTTAAACAATCATCCCAGGTTGAAATAATAACTCAATCACCAAGGAAATCCCTACTAGACCAGGGAAAGCTTTATGCGATCATACTTCGCAAAAAAGTCTTCCTCATCTGGTAAGGGAGCCTGGTCCTCTGGGCAGTGTTCTGGTAAGTCCTCCTCATCCGTATCCATGGGCTGCGAGTTCATTCCCATCACGAACTCCGGGAGGTATGAGAACTCTTCCCCGGTTTGCATCCAAAACGGATTCCGTAGGGAAGTGGTTCCCGTCGCAATCTCCACTAACTGCGGGCCAATCATTACGATCAACGGAGAGGTCTTATCCAACTTGCTCTTTTCCACATTAAAGCACGGTGGGAGAATCTTTACCAATTCCCGCATTACCTCGCAGAGGAGGACTCCTTCCTGCTCCATGGATTGAATGACCCGTCTAACTTGAGCAATCATTGACACCTTAGGCCCCAAAGTTGCCGCTATTAACTCCAGGAAGAGCCGCATCTTGACAAACAACTTCCTTGGTTCGACCATAAGGGGGAGCATTACCATTTCGATAATCTCCCCCATGATCTTTAACGCGTGGGTAACGAACAGCATGGTGCGTTCCGGACCATTATAGGACTCCGCCAGGTTGACACTAACTCCAGCAACAAACTTAAGTGACTCTAACAGGTCACCATAAAGCTTCTGAGGCGGGGTGTCTCTATCCGGGTTCCTTCCCGTATTTACTACCCCTACGCTAGCCAATGGCACCATTAGTCGCCACCAGCGAATATATTCTGGGCCAAACCTCGCTTTAACAAAAGATTTCACCACAAAAAGAATGTGGTTCACCCGACTTATGGTGTGGTCTTCCAGGGCTTGATTTTCACAAACCAAAGACCGCAACAAGTCAACATTAGGTCGAACTTGGTTAGTTAAGGCCTGGACCTTACACTTCAAAGCCTTGTTCTCGTTCAAAACATTTACCAATTTCTTGGCAACTTCTTCCAAGTTTCCCATGTCCTGTATTGAGGTTTCCCCCACTACTTCCTTCCCTTCTAACGCATCAATCACCACCTGTCTCTCTTCTTGAAGCAGTTGGACTGCCTTATCAAGCATCAGAGAGACGGCCTGATTCACTCGTGCTACCCAGGACTGACTAACCGCTGAGACATGGTTTGTTGCCCATTCAAGCTCAACCAAGACCTCAGAAGTCAGCAAATTAAAATGGTGACCAAAAACCCTGACTCCCTGTAACATGTCCAGTAAAGAGCTCCGTGGAAGTTGCCCCCCCCTCAGCAGCTCATGAATGGTACCTTTAAATTTGTCCATTGCCGTTAATTGAGTGTCAGTTTTGGCTAGGCTTCCTACAACCGGAACCAGTTCCGCCACCCGCTTTTTAATCGTGCGCTCCAGGATGACCCACATATCCATTTCCTCCTCCCCTCGAATCAACGTTCCCATTGAAACTTCCGCCAGGGTAGGAGGCTTAGCCGGCCATTGTTGTTCGATTTGATCAAAGGCTCTCTTGAAACCTGAGGCCTGATCTAACTTCGATACCAACGTAATCGGCGCCTTCTCTGCTTTCCCATCCAAGCTTCTCATGATATCAGGATCCTAAAATTTTCCCGTTAACAACTCATATCTACACCATATCTTTCAGAGTTCGCTTGATAAAGTTCTGATGCTTGGTCAAGGTATTATAAAGGCACTTGCCTAAGGCCTAAGGCACTAAGGCCTAAGGCCCTAAGGCACTAAGGCCTAAGGCCTAAGGCACTTGCCTAAGGCCTAATCACCAACATATAGCGGTCCACTTTCACTAATTCACACGTCAGACCCTTCCTCAGTGCTTTTATATATACCCAGGCTGCCCAGGGTTTATTAGGTTAGTAGAGCAGAAACTTATCGAACACTGTAAAGACCATAAATCTTAGCACTTGACTATGGGTTCATTAGAAATTTTTAACCCTTTAAAGTAGACTTAAAAGACTCCGCCCACATAAGTTATTACGCATCTAGTTGGCTGGCTACAGCCTGTTGAGCTAGTAAATGGTCTGAATAGCTTAAATGGGATAGTTAGACCATCGTGATTAAAACCACTTCGGCCGAGCCTTATGCTCAGCAATTAACTATTTCGGAATCTAATTTTGAAAACCCGGTTTTTCGCGAAAATCCCGGGTAGCTTATCAAATGATCAAAAGACCGAAAACCAGATAAAAGGACAAAGCTGTCAGTACAAACAGTTATACCCAATGTACTTACTGCCTATGCTTCCAGGGTCCCATCCCTAAGATTATGTTTTCTGCAAGACTTATTTGTTTTAATTGCTAACCTGCATTTCAAACTCAGGCGCCTGGACTTCCTGTTCACGAAACTCTTCTTCCAAGGCGTTTAGCTGTTCCCGATCAAGCGTGTCAATGGTCTCATCGATGATTAGCGACCCTGGCTTCTCCTCCAGGACTGACGGTAGCGAAACGGAAAAATCAGTACTCAACGAGGACTCATGGCTGGCCAAGCATTCTTCTTGTTTTTCCAATACAGCTCTAAATTTAAAAAGTAATTTCCTAACCTTAAATTCCCACACCTATATGATATGACTTCCGTAGTCCTCATACCATCCCTTTCCCCCTTTATTCTACTTACTCCATAATTGAGAGCCCTAAAGGTTCCAAGATTTGCTTCGCCTCCTGCTGACTTCCTTGAGATGATGTCCGAGATGCTCTCTTTTCCGCCATATGTTTTCCGTAAATGACGGCTCATCCCTCAGTTCTGAATAAAAATATAATAGTGCTAGATCTGTACTTCACCTCTTATTGGCTCTCCTGGTCTCTTATTTCAAAACATAGAACCCAGGTTGTACCCTATAACTATTTAATAGTTTGGCTAGACTTGGGTAGCCCATACCCTTCCCTGGCATGGGCCCTAATTTAAGCTTCCAAAGCCTTACTCGCTCCTATTATTATTTGTTCCACCAAAGTGAATAATTTCTAGAACTATTATTTAATTCTCATTCCTGGGGCCCTATTTAAAAATTTTTTAGTTTAAATCCAAACTCCCCATCACAACCACAAATTAATTATTCAAATTCATGGATGCCCTTCACAAGGACCTACAGCGCGATATCAGCCAAGCTTTACAGACTGTGAGTGATTATGAACTAAAAGAGTTAGCTATAGACCATATCCACCCTTTTTTCGGCCCAGGACGCTTACCTTACAATTGGTTTATTCTGCACGCCAATCCCTTTCGTGTCATATCTCCTCAAAGTCTTCGCACCATTAACGATTATCGCATCTATTATCGATCCTTAGGATTGATGGCTTCTGAATTAAATGAGACTGTGTCAGTTATAAAGGTTTTGCAACAAGGCTTATCCTTCTCCAGCTCAGGAACCATGACTTAAACTAATATTTATTCTTAGACGAATATTATTAATGACTTAATAGGACTTCATTAAATGTTTAAGTTATCCTAACAGACATTCAACTAGTCCCCAAGCCAAACGCTGAGCTGCCCCGGGTTGCTCTGTTATCTCGCCATCCCGAGTATGAGTTTAGGGAAAAGAAAATTCTCGGTCCCGACTTGGATTTGGAGATAGAAAAAATTCTGCCTCTCATAACCCGGTACCAGTCCAGTCCTTATATGAGATTGATTTCAGGTAACTAAACTACCTAATTAACCATTTCTTTCAATATTTTAATTCTAAAACTAGACTTCCCTTGGCGCTTTGGTTCCCGACTGAACTCTCTGGAAAAAGAAAATTGGGATCCAGAGGTTAAGCTTTACAATACTATAGCCCTATACCAAGCCGTGCTGCACGAAATAGAGTATGATATAACCCAATTCTACGCTCGGTACAAGGCTACTATCACTCAGCTGCTCCAGGACGGCCAAATTATATTTGCACAGCATATAAAGACCAAGACTTTATCCGTTAAATAAACATATCTGTTGTATTATCTGCATTTGAAAAATACATATATCAGTACTCGGCAGGTTTTAATTTAACTTGGCAGCTTTACATATTTTCGGCAGGGCAACGTAACTGGAATGTACAGTATATTATCCACATCCCAGGTAGGATATTCAATTCAATATCCGTTTTAAAAGGTTTTTTGAATAAATTGGAACTGGCGGTCTTACGATTTGAATAATTATATAAATGAAACCTTGGATATCCTGCCTGGGGTGCTTAAAAGGTTTCTAATTCGGCCAGTATTTTTCGGTGACTGCTGTCACTTTTGCATCATATTCTGTCATGGTAAGATTATGCGGGTTCCAGCAAATAATGTCTCCTTGAACTTCAAAGACACCCGCTTGAGTTAATTCTTCCGTCATTTGAAGTATCGCTCGACTCACCACCTCAGTATCACCACTGAAAATTAAATTTAAATTTTTAATATTTCCATAGTCCCTTATCTTCCTTCTTATTTTTTAGATACTCAATCAGAATAATCTAAGTTTAATAAGTTCATTATGCCATATTCGAAACAAATTTGTCAAAACATAATGCATCCCAGGTAAATATAATGGAACCAAGTTGCCCTCTTTTAAGGTAAGTCATCATATAGATCTTTGAAGAATCATTTTACCAGAATTCATTCTAAGCCCAGGGTGAAATTTCCAAAAAACCTAACCCTTAATACATTCTAGTAACAAACACTTACCCTTGATTTTGAAGCCATTCTTTAAATTTTGTTGACATTTGACCAGTTGGCCAGCAAAACCAGTTTATTGACAGGAAGTATTTGATCCATCCCTGGGAATCTTTCTGCCATTTAATACCCCATGCCCACAGTCTGAGCCTCATCAACTGGAGTTCATAAGCCTTCTTCCCAGTAAACCAGGAGTCTGCGGCATTCGGATCCTCTGGCGGCTCCGTCCGTTTAAGTACCACGTTATTCTCTCTGTCATCATCCGAGGTATCTTGGCCATCCTGCGACCATTTTTCACTTTTTTCCATCTTCGCCTCTTCTCGCTGTAGTTGTCGTTCAACAACACTGCGGCTTCTGAGGTCCATACTATCCTCCGATCGTTCAGAAATTGCTGACAAGGCCTTTTCCTCCGTTGGCTCTCCCGGATGGCTATAATCTAACTTACGCTTTCGAACTTTCGTCTTCGCGGCTTTTTTAACAACCGGGGGTCCTTGATATCTTTGAACCACTGAAGACGCTTTCTGCACATATTCCGCCACAAACGGGTTATCTAGAATCGAACGCGTTTTTGGTCGTTTCGGGATACAACTCATCCTGGGAGGAGGGTTAAGCAAGTCCCGTGTTTCGAAATTTTCTTCGATTGGAGGTGCTTCCACTACCTGGGGCACTTCTTCTTCCACAACTTCTTCTTGCTTCAATTCCCGCATTCGCCGTCCTGGGATGTTAACCGTGCTTATTTCCGGACCATGAAGTTGAGTTGCATGGAAAGTAGTTTGTAACTGTTTCGTTCTCGTTATACCTCCCGGGATGTCTCCAGCTCGTAAATACTCAACTGGACCTTGCCTATTCGATCTAGGTCTTGGTTTCGCTGGGATAGTATAATCCGCAAAACTTCTTTTGTCCATGTTGAGAAGTGGCTCTCGATTGCGGTTTAGATAATCCGGTGGCACTGGACCCCGGGCTGCTTGCAACATTTCGTGATTGAGGATACAACCAAAAGGAGATAAGGTACGGATAACTTCAAGATCCCCTTGTACTGCATATGCTACCAGTCTCGTAACATCCTGGGCTACCGTCCATCTTTTCTGATCATCTAAAGCAGTACTCGCTCTTGTTCCCAACCATATCTTCTTTAAACCCGACTGGGATTTTATAACTTTCGGTCGATCTGGGCTTGGTTTAAGCCAAGGCTTCTCATGTGCAAATACCACTTCAGTGATTTTATCCGTCATCGAGCTCTCTTTCGCACAGAATGCTCCAATCACACCTTCTACAATACGTTCACTTGGGTGGTATGAGTAACCATTCAGGATTACCCACTTCTCTTCAAACCTGTCCGCCAAGTTTCTTTCCCCTCGTCTTGCCGGTGCTACTTTTGAAATTAACTCCTCCCTGGCCATCATGTCTTGGGCAAAGTATACCGCCGCCGGTTTAAATAACGCTTGAACTTCCTCCGAATCAGCCACTATTGGAGCGATTACTTCAGTAAATTTGTTTCCATCTACCCAAATAATCCGCCACAGTCTATAAGCATCAAACCTCGAGAAAGCTTCTGCCCTGGCCGATTGTGGGGTCTTGAGTTCGCGAGAAACTTTATCAACCGCATCCTCTCGAATCGGCGCCACATACAGGATCTTGGGGTAATGTAGTAACTCAGATCGCATGACCATCCCATCAAACTTCTCGGCCGTTACCACTTTTTCATCAAAGGGGCTTAACAGTTGCGCCCAAGTCCAATCAATAAAGTCCGGGTAGAACATGACTTCGCCTTCGTTCTGCACATGACATCTATTTGCCATTGAAAACTCATCACAGTAGAGAAATGTAAAATAAACATCTACTTCCATCAGCTTCATTGCCAGCCACGCCTTGATGTGTTCCGGGTGGTCAAACAATAAATCAAACCAGGGGCCCCGGGACGACTGATCTTGAGTTGGTGATTGAGATTGGTCAACTTTCTCCGGCCGATAAAATCGGTTGTTCATCATCACCGAGAGCGTATCTAAGGCCTGTTCCAAAGTTGTTAGTCCCAGAACGTCTTTCGACCATTCCTGTACTTCTGGCATTCCTTGAAGCTCTTCTATCGAGATTTCTTTACATTCGCCTTTTTCGTACTTTGTAACTGTAGTACGCAATACCGCCTTTTGAACTGAATTACCCGAGCATCCCCGGGTTGGTTGTAAACCTCTATTCATGCTCACCAGCGCTCGTTCAGCTTGGATGAAAACGATATTAATAATCCTCCCATACACTGGACCCTTCATATACATGAAATCTAACGGAAGTCCAGTAATAATACTTCCTGGGGGAGCCAACTTCGTCGGGTCTCGAGATTTATTGAAGTTATGCGTCTTCAAGTTTGCATAAAAAGCTTCCTGGTACCGTGGCTCTTCATTCATTGTGACCTCTTTCACATCCAGCAAATCTAGTTGACTTTCCTCAGTAAGCTTCAGATGACCTTGTCGTAAATTCAAATTTTTCGTAAAACCTGAAATGAGCAGTTCTAAAGCATCTGCTCTTGAGCCTCTCCAATTCCGAATTTTATCGAATAGGTAAAGTACCATATCTTCCCAGGTAGCAAAAGGTGCGGGGGGACCTCGGGCAACCATAAACATTGCTGCCTTGTGGATATCTTCTTCCGATAATAACTCTTGGAGGTCATCTACGTTTTCAACTGGGAGGTTCTTGCTACACAACCAGACTACTCCTTTGAATAACTCTACACTTTGAGTCACAAATTCTTCATCATTCTGAACATCAATTCGATACAGATTGACACTTTGAGTATTCGAGTCACTACTATGCCGCCGTCCCGGGATGCGTAAAAACTGACCCCCTATTCGAATTGATCGGTAACGCGATATTCGTACAATTTGGGGAGCCAATTCTTTGATCGTTTTTTGATGCTTGAGACAGTACTTCGAGACTACTCCACGCCTGATGCCATTTGCACATAATCGGATCTAAATCACTGAGTTATCACTGTTTACTTAAATTTTCTTAATCTGAATTCAGCTTTGTTTCATGAATTTATTCAGCTTAAATTCCAAAGCTTTAAAGTAATCAACATCTTAGGTTTATAATTTACCTGGCAAAGGTGTGCTCTGATAGGTTTCTCCCAAGTACTTCCAGTAGCCGTCGCTCGGTCCACTATTTTATTCGAGTCGTCAAGCATTTTCTTCCAAGTTCTGGTCTGACTATCCAAATATATCGTATGATCTGTCAGAATGCGATGCGGATCTTCTATTGAATTGACCATGCTCGATCGAACGGAATCCGCTCCCCAGGTTGTATATAAACTTTTAAATAGTAAAGAAGAATGTGGTCCCGGGAAAGATAGGAAAGCTTCTTCCACCATTTGACAAGTCTGCATTTGTCGAGCCAACGCCATCGACTTGTCCAGATTATCCCATTTTCCTAAATGTACGAATTAGAAACTATTTCAAATAATGAGTTTCGAACAACAAAGCCCATTAAGAATAAATTTAAGATTAACCTAATTAGTATTCACTAAGCACCTTCATAACATATTCCTGTCCTTAGAAGCACTTATAACCACAAGGTTAAATCACTTAAACATCACAACAGAGTTACACCTAGCATTTCAAATTCAAAGAACTTGCCTGGTCGTAAAATGTATACATTCCCCATCTGGATTAATTGTTTTCCATGCTTATCAAAATCGTAATCATCCAATTCCAGTTCATGTTTTGGGAAGAAATGTCGCTTTGTTGGAGCCTTCCATACTTTCTTAATCTCTTTTGCTAACACATCCCAGGCTGCATTAAGCTCCAACATACTTCCTGTAAGTTGCGGTTCCGTTTTCGTATATGGAGCCCCAAATTTCCGCAAATCGTTATTTTCTTGTTCTGCCTGGCGTACAAGCTTTTCGCTTTCATTTCTTATTCTTGGCTTTTTCGTAAATAGAAAAGATCGCACCTCTGAATTTTCTTCAATTATCAGGACTGCATTTGGTTTACTCGTAAGTATCGTCAAATTCGATTTTTTGCGGGTCACCAAGTTCAAATCTTCTGGGCCTACTTGAGCTTTCGGTTTCAATTTTTTAAACAGCAATTCCACCCAGGTTTTAATTGTCTGTAGTTTAAGCAAAAACTCCGTTCGTTGGTCCTTCAAAAACAGGTCGGGATCACGCATCGCCAGGAGGATTTTCTAAAATATTAACTGAATTCTAAGACCGGTTGATTATTTCATAGGCATTCACCATAATAATTTAATCCATTAGTATTAACGGATTTAATCATCCCAGGTATAATATTTGAGTAATAATAACACAACCCTTATTAAATCAATAATGTTGGTGATTCCCATTGCACCTTAGTTTTCCGTTTTAAGTAAAGGTGGTCTAATTGGCCACCCCATTGTCTAAACAATTCTTCAACTAAGGTTGGATCAAACTAATAATGCCTATCTTTTATTTATAGATTTACCTGAAAGACGTCATAAAGTAGTCGGTTCCAGAAGTTTAGTCGTCGTAAATTTACAAATTCGCCACTTCCCGGGCCGTCCACCATATGCGACCACCAGTCATCTAAGATCTTTAACCAGTTCTGATGAATCTTCAATTCTGGAAAAGGCTCTGCAATTGAAGCAGCAAACTTCTCGGGAAAAATGTTATCTTCTTTTCTGCTAATAAGTTTCAACAGACCCATCAGTGTCATTGATTCATCTGGGCACTCACTTCCCGGGATGAGTTGTTCCATAATCATGGCCTGGAGACATCGATAAATACTAAAATCATTTGATAACTTTGGTACAAGATTTGACTATAACTCGATTCAAAATTATTTCAGCCCGTTATTAGGCCTATTTATTAGAAAGTTTAAGCCACTGTTTGTTTTAAGCATGCCCCGCCTAAGCTGGGGACCTTTACAACACGTACCCAATTATTGAGGCACCTGCCCCGGTATTCGGATTATTCCTACTAATATATCGCCCAAGGAAGGCGAAGAAATTGATAAGGTTTATAAACAAAAGGAATAATCTTCACTTGTCCTGGGATGGAAGTTTCTCTTACATTCTGACCATATTTCAATGTTTATGGTATTTATTATTCCCTTATTAAGCGTCATTAAGAAATTTTTTCCAATTAGTATCAAACCTTGGAATCAGCTGCGGCTCTTTTTGGGGATCCCTCTGAAGCAAGTGGTTAGTTCTGGCAAACATATTTGTAAATGCCTCTTCTACCATCCGCATATCTAGGCGACTTCGGAACTCCATCATTAGCGGGTAAACAATTCTATCTCTTTGAACCAAAGACCCCCGTAAAACCTCTTGTATACTTTCAAACGCCAATGGCCATTCTTGGGGAAACTGGTAATCCATTCCAAAAACAATTGGAAAGAATTGGCGTCCCAGGTCCTAAAATATAATATTAGTATATCCCCTACAACTATAAGGTCAAAGTCCCTGGTTGTGGTTTTAGATATGAACTAAAAATAAGGTCATAAATACTAAACTATAATACAAATAACTATAAAGTATCAATCTTTTTTAAGTATAATTCTTGATTTAATTTAGCTATGTTTCACTTAATCATTAGTAAGTTTTAATACTCAAATATCAAAAGTCGTACCTTATTATTCAGTTGATAAAAGTTTTCCCAGGATTGACGCACTGTCGTCGCTTTCCAGTTTCCAATATTAACATTCTGCTTGCACGCACGCACCAGCTCAAGGTCTGTGATCGAAATGGGTTCTTGTCCATCCAGGGTGACATGTTCTGCAACGAAGTATAACTTAATCTCCGGCTGTATCGCGCCCTTCGCTATGATTTTATTATTCTCCGTCGTCAATCCGTTTTCATAAAATTGAATATCTTCCCTGTTTGAAAACATTGTCAGTCCTTTTGCCCATGTGATCATGTCTAAATATTGCTCCGAAGTAATATCATCCCAGGACGAATACAGCTCCTTTTGAACCGATCGTGACCGATAGACTAACTTGACCGCCCGATACTCACCTTCATTAAAGTTGACCAGAGTGATCAGGTTGTTTAATATAAACGGCGGTTGCTTATTAGCTAGTTGTTGCGTCTTAAAACACCATGCTACCGCCCAGTTTAACTCCTCCAGGGTCGAATTAGGTGAGCAGAGAAACGCAAATTTTTGTCGAACCGTTTCACCATGTCTGGTCAACTCAATTAGTTCAATCGTTATCGGCTCCAGTTCCATTGCCAATTTTTCTAAATAATAAACAGTTTATGTTTTCAATCACAGCTTATCATGGCTTATTACATTAGTTCCCAAAAGACACATTAATTTAAACGTCTTATTAATTCAAGCCTAATATATAGTCCATGTTTAGAATAACATAAATATGTCATTTTTGTTTCCTAAAACTCCAATATTAGCACATGATAGTGAATTAGTAAAATCCACAACGATTTTACCTTATATTTCAATCTTAAAGTAGATAATAATAAAAGCTCTAGGGCCTTCTTTTATTTTAATTCACACCTCCCCGGGGTTAAAACAAAGAGTATATTCATACCTATCAGTATTGTCGAGAGCAATGTATCATTGTCGTTGAAAATCTTGCCATGACCCACTTCTTCTTCCGCCTAAATATTCAGAATAAATTTCTCATTTAAGGTAATATAAGGGCGCAGGGGGGGTCATCTGCTTAAAATTGAACTTATTCATAAGTTCCAATTTATACTTTTAACTTCCTATTCAGGATATCATTATCATCTAAACGATCAAATGGGAAGAGTATTAAAAAAGCAATTTATAAATATGAATTAAAACACTGGGCCGATTCCTCACTAATAACCTTTTATGGTTTTCAGACACTTTCCCAGGTTGAGACACTCATTTAAACTTGACATTAAGGTAAGATTAGGGTTCTCAAACTTTTTCTCTTTATAAAATTCGTACCTGAACAATCCAAAAGAAATCGTTAATCCATTCTCCTTTTGGTTTTGGAATCGGAACTAATGAACAATCCTGGAGCCCCGATTTTCCTCGTAGTTTTTCCAAAACTTTAAGCCTGGCTAACGATAACTGTTCGCCTTGGGCCAAGTTGTCTCGGTTTACCACTCCTGTATTATTCAGAGAGTTCTTGATGAGCCGTACTTCCTGGGATTGGCGTAGACGAAGGTCATCAAACGAAATTCCATCGTCCAGCCGATATCGTGTTCTCAAAATCTTTTCCACTGACTGTCTTTGTAGCGTCAGTGCTACCTCTTCATTTTCTCGTATTACATTGATAAGATTCATCCGATTCTCTTCCCGGGGACCTAAGTCCTCTCGGTTATGTATAGCTTGTTCATCCATTTTCCGAATGATTGTCTAAATAAAGAAATTATTAATTCCCAATAATTTAGACACTAAGGGCGTCCGAGAGCAGCTACTAAAGTCGTTAAAGAGTTATAAATGAACTCAATTTTAACAGAATAAAGTGTTCAAGTGGCACTAGAGGGCTAATAACAAAGTTTTAATTTTGGCCACTCAAGTGTTATGATAGCGTCAGGGAGCTATAAGATATTTATGAAGCAGTGATCAAGATAACTTCTTCCTAGGCGGCCCCTTTGATCTTAAAGATCAAAGAGCAAAAGTTTTTTCAAAGTTTTCCGGAAATGCATCCTTCCCTTTGATCTTTAACATCAAAGGCACCGCTTTAACCAGAATAAGTCCAAAATAGTTGGGACTAAAATTGGGGTCACTAAAGAGCTATCATTGGACTTCGTAATCAATGTTCAAAGTTTGGAGTAATTTTAACCATATAGTATAAAACTGCCTGGGCAACAGGTTAATAAATATTCTCATCAACATATAGAGCTCCATTAATTCTCTCGTAACTATATAGTAAATTATAAATCTTATAGCTTACTAATTTTCCTCTATGATTTCAATATTTAATATTTTCTTCACTTTGATACATATCCTATTACAGCTCAATATGATTGGTCGTTGGCAAAATGTTGTCCAATAGGAGCCCTTTAAAGTTTGTAATTCTAGGAAGGAGCTATTAAATAATATAATAGTGAAAACTCCTGTTAAATAATAAGACAACCAAACTTCACAAATCCTGGGAGGGCCATATTGCTATAAGGGCTTAAGGGGTGAAGAGTATACCCTTATAGATATATATTAGATACCCAGCTGTTTTTGGGACTAGTCTAATCTTCCACATCAAGCATGAGTTCTAAACAAGTTATGCCGATAAGAAATAGCATAGAAGAGGTTCCCCTAGTCACATGAAGGGGTAACCTTAGGCTCATTTAAGGGCTGTCTCTGGGATATTTGTAAACAAATTGTAAACAAATTACCCTACCCAGGTAGACATTTTCAGAGTAGGGTTATGTCTATACCTATAAAAGACTATACCTTAAACAGTAGTAGAGGGAGATAAACAAATTGTAAACAAAACGTAAACAAATACTAGCTAAAAGACACTTTTTTAGTTTAAAGGGCTAGGGCCTTATGGGTTAAGCCTATGTTTTAACGCTAATGGTATCAATTTCATTAGGACAATAAATCTGACGAATTTCTTAATAGGCTAACTTTTTTCTAGAATATGATTCTTCCTTCAACATGAAGTCCGAATTTAAAGGATTCAGAAAATGTCAGTAGATAGCCGAATAATGCGGTCTGAAAACCGAATAGTGAGGATTGAATTTTTAATAATAAAAAACGAAGAGACTGGTGAACTGTCTAATCGTGCTTCAATGCCCGATGGCTACCCTGGGATGTTAAGTTTGGCTGAGCAAGAAATAATTAACGCAAAGTGTTATGAAGAGCTAGCTTTTTTACTAAGTGTTTCAAACCCTGAGTCGTTTCCTTACTATTTTGACTACGACTATATCGACCCCGAATATAATGAAAAGATATTCGTAAGGACCGAAGTTATCTCATTTTAGTTTAGAATGTCCGATCAGGTTGATGAGATGGTAGATGAGTATGTCAAGCAGCATTATAGTCAATGGCAAACAGCTCGATGGCGAACTGGTTATCGGGAAATAATGACTATTAGCTATATTGCGCTTAATACTAACGGAGCTACTTCATCTTTTGGTGTCAATGCTTTGGGATTAGAAGGATTAACTTCTATGCAACTACAAAGTTACGACACCCAGGCTGACTTCTTATTAGAAGAATTACTCACCTTAAAGAATAGCGAAAAGCTAGAGAATGAATTTCCCGAATTGGTGTACTCATCTGTCAACGAAAATATATGTATATATATCCGAAGTGAAATAGTATTAATAAAAATATAAATACTAAAGACCATCTCATTGCATATTCTAACAATATAATGAGGGTAAACGGATTAACTTTAGTTAAAATAACAAGTAAATTAACAAAGAAAACTCATATCATATTCTAAAAATATTATGAGAAATCCGTAATTCCAGTAAAAACCGGAATACACTGAAAGGTGCTCCTTTAGAGGAGCACCTGAAAGGGTGAATGAGGTTTGAGTGGTGGTGTTGCTACTTATATATCCCCGGATGTTCTAGGCTANTTATTCTTAAACAAAAACGGTATTATAACATAACGAGTCTACTCTACTAAAGCCGACCCTGTATTCGAAGAACTAAATACATAATTTTCCTTGTAGTGTGTGAAACACTGTGTGTCAACTAATAATTATTAGTTACAATTGTTTTAAATTTTTAATAAAAATAACTGACCTGGCAGGCGCCTCAATGGCTTATGCTTGATTCGCCACTTTTGACCCAAATTTATAGCCATTTCAATAAAAAGTACTTATTTTAAACTTTTCTCTCCGAATACCAAACAAAAACGGATTATAATTAGATATTAAAAGTTTATTTACCTATTTTATTTTCTTGGAGCACAATTAGCTTTATTCACAAATCGGTGACAAAAAACATAGACAATTCAAATGGCGGCCATATTATCATTACTATTAAATAGTGATGCTTTGGCAAAGACGAAAAAAATTAAAACACATTATTCAAAACGTAGAACAATGCATAAGCCCTTGACATTCATTTCCGAAGCTTCGCGAAAGGCGTTACCGATTATGAGCAAATAACCAATATGATCTATTTTAATGTACACTAATGTATCGAACGGTACCGGGTTAACCATACGGCGTTTAATCGATATTTGCAGGTGATTTGCCTAATTTTTAAAATACTATGGAAGAAAATTACACAATATATTTTATCGAATAAAATTACAAAATATAATAATAATTTTTGTAAATATAATTTGCTTAAAAACTCATACAAAAAAACTCGGTTATTTATTATTATTTTTGAAAAACAAGAAACTATTCTATGCACGTACAATTGTACTGTAGATATTAACCAAAAAAATAATAAAAACATGCGTAGGCGATTTTTTTTTTTGGAAAAATGAACCAAGATAACGGTACATATCAAGATAATGGAAAATACATGGATGGAAAATTTTCGCGAAAATGAACCAAGATAATGGAAAATAGGCTCAAATTACCAAAATAAAGGTACACAAGATAATCTGGTACATCTGGTGTATCTTATTTTTTTGCATAATTTTGTTCCGAACATAATGTTGAAATGTCCCCCGGCCCCCTGTATATCTAAATATTATCGCCTGCAAAACTTCAATTTATTACAATGAAACTGGAACGCGTTTTATTTAACGGCTACTTAGCTCAGTTTGAAAACTAAGGTAACAAAGCCCCAGTAGAATGTTTCGAATAGTCATCAATCCATTTATAGATTATTGCTTTGAAACAATGGGCTAATGAAATTTAGCTAAAACAATTCAGTGGAACAAGAAGAACAAACATTATCCGTCGTCGAGTTCCAAAATTTCAAGAATGCGTTTTTCTAAGGGTGAATTGTCTGGCACAATTTTTTCAAATTGTTCATTATTTCTTAAAATCTTTATTTGTCCTTTTAAGATTTTTTTCAAAACAGTAATATTATCGACACCATCAAATTTGGATTCATTAAAAAAATCCACAAAGTCGAGCGTTTGCCTGATTGGGTCATCGTTCTTAAACGGGCTTGTTTTCTTGTAGACGGCAAATTGAATGAGATATAAAAAGTGTTCAAAAAAATTTGACACATCGGTCACCAAAAGGCTAGCCCAATTATCCAAAAGTTCGCCGTGTACTTTTTTCATTGCGTCATTGAGCAAAAAATCAACATTGTTTTTTGAAATATTTTCGTTGACCAGGCCCGTTAACGCACGGATAACGCTCGGGGTGGCACTTTCATTATCGTCAATCATGTCATCGAAAGAAAAATGACCCAAGAGGGTTTTAAATGCAATGAATATACCCACGAGGCATTCATCGGACGCAGGGAGAATGATAACGGAATTTATATCGATATCTCGCTCGACAAAATTTATGACGTCGGTGAGTAATTGCTCATTAGTACAGCTTTTCAGTATAAATATAATTTTTGAAATAATCGCCTCTTTTTCATCGGAAAGGGGACTTATGAGAGAACTGTCTTCAACATTTCGAGCAAGACAAGAGAGAAAATAACGCATTAACTCATGCAGGAAAAGAGCATCTGAGGCGTCGACGAATAACTGAACAACACTGGCAAGCGCATCTTTACATTTTGGCAAGTGTTCTTTGGATACATGAGAAACTTTAATCGGTTATGTTAAAAATCGAATGTATTAATTTGTACTTTGGGGGGCGCTGTTGCGCACCCTGTCATCTGATTGGTGGAATCAAGTTTAACCAATCAAATTTCTTGAAACTAATTCTAAACATAAATTCTAAGTAGCGCCAGGTTTTAGTTACCGTATAGGGACGCTCAGACTGTGAGGGTGACGTCATAATAGCGTTAGAAATCATAGGAAAATTGCTCAAAGCCTCACAGTCTGAGAATTCCCATACGGTATATTATTAAATTCGACAGAAAGACCCTGACCAATACGTTTGGCTAAAAGTCTTAGCATAAAACAATTGTTACATTTGTAAAAAGGGAATCCCCAAAAGGCATCCAAAAAAACTCAAACTGTACAATACCCTTAAAATAACCTTATTAGGCCAATCCGCTATATACCAATTTCTCACGAAAGCTGATGATATAATCCTAAAATATATATCGAGGATATAGTCATTAAAATTTTTAATTTAAAATAACCACCTAAATTGGCCATTATCCCGGCGCAAATTTCGCATAATCGCGATTGTGCCGTCGACTTGGCCAAAATCGCGAGTAACACATTTAATATTTCGTATGCGGCCAGAAAATCGGCCACTTCTTTTGAATTGACCGAATCCCAAAGCTGACAAATATTGTCCTCGCCGACCTCTTCAATAGTTTCAGTCAGGTATTTTTGTAAGGTCAGATAAAGTCTAATAACTTCAGTTCGTGAGTAAGTGCCCAGGTATTCTTCCTCTGTTTCTTCTGTTTCATAATCACTGGGCGGCGATGGGCATCGATCTGTATAACCGGATAGTGCCGGCATTCTACAAAAAATAGAAACTGATATTATATCATATAATTTATATGAACAATGAAATAATAATAATAATGAACATCGGATGGATTCCGGGAAATTTTGGTTCATACGTAAAATACTATGGTTAACCAACTTGGTTAAAAGCTCAGGGCCTGAAAAACATATTAGAAAAAACTCCGTGAAATTGTTTTTTATATTTCAGAGTCTGAAATTCAGACATAAAACAAAATACGAAAGTAGATGTTTATTTAAATTTAATTCATTATTAATAATTGCCAATAATAAGAAAAAAATCACAAGTTATATTTCGTGTGAAAAACATGTAAATGTTCTATAGAAATAGATACATAGGATGCGCCTTTACCGGTCACCCGTTAACCGGCCAGTTCTTAAAAAAAAATTAGCGGCCGGTTAACAGCGCATCCTGCGTATTTAAAAAAAATCTACAAATGTCAATAGAATGTCGGAAATTGTCAATAGAATGTCGGAAATTCGGTCTCAGAATGAGAATTTAAATTTTGACAGCAAAATTTTTAATGGGTTCCTTCGAAAGTCGAAACAACCGTTGACTAATTTACTTATGCTGATTACAACAATAAAAAGTAAGAATGTATGAAAATATGTAAATAAAAAATGTTCGCACAAAATTACGGCTAAATTGTAGAAGGAATAACCAACAAAAAAGTTTTAATTATCATCGAAATAGTGAAAATATAGTTTCCCTTATTTTCATCAAATTAGATACACAGGGTGCGCAGTTAACCGTCCACGATTTTTAACTGGACTACGGCAAGTTGCGCAATAGTGGGCGGTTAAATGCGCACCTTGTGTAATTGCAATACGGGGCGAACGAAGCCTTCTGGCAGTATTTGGAAAACTGAGGTAAGATACTTCGAAGCGGCAATTTTTCTAGAGAAAGATGGGTGACCTATCTCTGGATGTAAATAAAAACTTTGTCAAAAAATCTCTGTTAAAATGCCCGGGGTTCAAGCGCTGCAAGAAAACGAATTCCCCTTCTAAAGATTCATTTTGAACAAAGGCGCAATAAAATCTAGAACGCGTATTTCGGGATCTGGAAATGAGGGTAGAAAAATCCCGCTCTGGTCGGCAGCAAAAAGATCGTCACATGTTTCGGCAATTTGAAGGTGGTCAATTGGACCCTTAGACAGGTTAAATTTATTTTTGGCGGCATCGTAGGACCAGGTGAGTGAGCTCAGACGGTAGTCGGTGTGGATATGATCCTCTTCATCTGCGTCTTCCACTTGATACATGGACAAAACGCTTAACGCGCCACGATTTTTGAGGCCGGTTATTTGAATAAAATTTAGATCGCATTCCATTTCGGACGAATTGAGCTCATTCTCTGAAAATATTGATTTTAATACACTTAAGTGTATGGTCCATGGATTTTATTATTCAAACTAATTATTCAAATTTTAATTTAATAAAATTTTCAATTTTTTTAATTTTCGCCAAGTGTAATACAGCCAGTTGGTCATAAATTCATGATCAGAAAATGAAAATGTCTTCATCCAGAAATAAACTTAAAAAGACATGATTCTAAATATTTTTTTTTTTGAAAAAGCATGCTTCTCAAAAAAAAAAATATTACTTGACCTTAGTGCCAAAAAATTACTTGACCTTTAGGTGCAAAAAAAACTGACTTGACCTTATAACGGTCCAAATGGCTGACCTTATAACTATTTACAGGGGTCTGGTTATAAGGTCTAGCCCCAACAAATGACTTGACTTTTTTTTTGCACTCTGGAAAAACTGATTTGACCTTATAACCTGAAAAAAAATTTTCACAATAAGACCTTAGGGGGTGGAGGTCCTCATCCAAAAAAGCGTAAAAAGACATGATTTCAAAAAAAATTTCCCAAAAAACATGCTTCACAAAAAAATTGTCTTGACATTAGTGCAAGAAAAAATGACCTTGGTGCAAAAAAGATGACTTGACCTTATAACGGTCACACCTAGTGACCTTGTAAGTTATAACCACACCCCTGTATGTTTTTCATGAAACTATAGTATTAAAATTGCATAGATCTGAACATTTGAAGCGCTGGCGGACGGTATATAATGTATGTATAATTACCATTAATTTCTTGAAGGATTTGACCATCAGCCATATTCCAAAGGACAATTTTAGACCTTTCGGCGACTGCTAGTATATTGTGATAATTGTCCATATGCATGATATCTTCATCAGCTTGCCAACGTCGGGTATCACAATTGCTGTAAAGTCTATTGGTGATTTTTCCGCTTTCACATTCGTAGATTATAATGATTGATTCGGCTTCCCACTAAGATTAAAATAAACTTTTTGCGTATACTATTGCTTTAAATCATCCTATGATGAACCCCGGAAACCAAGAATATTAAAATACACCCGAGAATAATAATTTACTCTTACTATATGCTAAAATTTTAGCGGAAAAAATGGAGTGATCGCGAAAGAAGTTGTATTTTGGGTAGTTTCGCGACCACATGGTTTGAATTGTTGTTCAATATTTGGTTTCGCGACCAATTGAAGTTTTGGGTGAGGTTTCGCGATCACTATTTTTAGGTGTAAAAAATGGTCGCGAAACCTTGTCTAAAACATCATGGTCGCGAAACCAAAATTTGAACAACGATTGGCGACCAAATGTTTGTTCGCAAAAGTACTCATAAACGGGTTTCTTTTGAGACCAAAAATGGTCGCGAAAGTACCCTTCACCAAAAAATTCCCGATTACTTTTTTACTTGTTAGAAACTAAAGTTAAAAACTAAGGAATTTCATGCTCACCAAAATTGCCGCAAAGTATCCCGACAAAGCAACAAGCTTTGGTTTTGGTATCATAACATCATCAGGTGCGGATATGCGTGCTGGGACTCGAACTTTTGGCGACTCTTTGAGTCCTGTATGCCAGTGAGGTCCAGCGGCTGCTTTGTTAGTCGCCTCCCCCAAGTCAGTAATTTGAACATCATTTGAACGCGCTAAAAGCATTTTGCCACATTTGTGGCGAGTTGGTGACACAAGTCGAGTTACAATCCGCGAAACATTTCCCTCAATGTCAAAACTCTTAAACAAAATCTTAATGCACTCCCTGGGCAGTTACTTCAAAAAATTTTCAAGAAAATTACGGAAAGCCTACCTGAATTTCCCACCATGCGAACACGGCATCGCGTTCGCTAAACGATGGCACAGTAATATTCCAAAGGGTAATTTTATTCGTATCTCTATTAGTGGTGACTAGAAGACGTCCCTCGCCGACTAATTTCGTCTTTTGATGATGCGAACAATTCGTCAATACGCCGAAATTGGTAAAGAAGTCACGACCCCAAATCTAGCAAATAATATCCTTAGTTGATAGACAGGTCATTTTTTGTTTAGTTTTGAGTTGGGTAAACAAAAACTATTATAACTTTATGTAGAAATATGGGTGAATGGGCTCAATTTTTCATGCTTTTTGGAGATTTTTGGTCAATTGTTTTAACTTTCAAACTATTCATTATCGTACTTGATTTAAATTTGACATTTTTAATGAAAATTTTAATAATAAATTTGATAAAAGTTTTGATTAAGAATTTTTTGTGACGTTTTTTTTTTAATTTTTTTGATTAGATTTTTTCAGTAACTTTTTTTTTTGACAACAGTTGTTTTTTGACTTTTGAAATCTTACAATGTTCCGTTTAAACGCGTTTTCTTTAGTTAACTTATTTGAAGTTTTTGAAGGAATCTTTTCTCAAGAGAAACATAAGTTCAGAAAAACTAGCCAATTAAGTTTCGTATTTAGAAACAAAAACATTTAGAAAATTTTTAACCAGAACTAGATATATTTTTGTTGCCAACCTG
>SCLG01000308.1:166241-177366 GCA_004367875.1 Oikopleura albicans | reverse complement strand
TTTTCTTTTGTGGCGAAAGGTTAATCCGCCGAAATTTTCCCCCTTTTGAGCACTGTCATTGGTCAGAAATGGAGAAATTTCGGCGGATTAACCATTCGCCACAAAAGAAAAGAGACCGATTCAGACGGTGCCCAGTAAATTACGCGAGACAAAAATGATAAGAGGCCTATCTATAGGGGTCATAATCTGCGTCTAGTTGAACATATGCGCCAATATTCGCAACATACTCGTCGAAGGCCTTTGTTGTGCGTTGAAATTTCTTGAGGCCCAAAAATTGACGCGCAAATAGAATTTGCGCGTGAAAAGCGCCATCCAAAACAATCAGTTTTGAATCTTTGCCCAAGTGGGTTAAGCGACTGTGCATCATTTGACCGTCGTTTTTGAGCACGTCATGTTCACAAACGTAGGTTACCACCGGAGGAATGTCCATTAACTCAGAATCGGAAATATTTAACGGCGTAAATGTAACTTCTTGTATCATCTTCATAATACTAAACAAATGCTTGTATTTGATTTAGGGGTTTTTTTTTCTTACATTAATGGGTCATGAAAGGGTGAAATTTAATGTTGGAATTTCTTTAAATTTGGAAATAATGTAATTTGACCCCCCCGTTTTTGGTCAAATTTCAGTAGGAATTTCAAGATTGAAAATATACCAAATTTGTATATTCGGAACAAATGATGGAAAAATTTTTAGGCAAGGTGTTTATAACCGGCACACCCTAAAATGGAGAACTATGAAAACGGAGAAAACCCCATATGGTTAATTTGTAATTTGAGACCGTATATCAGCCAAATGCCCTCCATAATTTTTATAAATTTTCAACGTACTCATTTCTAAACTGTGTCTCTTCTTCCGAAAATTCTTTTTCGACCGTTGTGGGTCGGATCCAGTCGCGTAATTCTTCCTTATCCAGCCACATTTCTGGATTTAAATTACTCCTAAATGACATGGGCAGTCGCTTCTCATCAACGTGGAAGTTGTTCGAAAGAAGATTTATTTTCGTTGGGGTCATTGTCCAACCACCATGCGCCAGATAATAAAATAGCACATCTTCCTTGGGCAAAAACGGCATTGATTTGTTGCGCTGGTAACTAAATTGTACATTTTTCAATTTATATACACTAGAATCTAGACCTAGATCGGAAAACTAATTCCTGATAAATTTTAAAGTTGATGTCAACTTGGTGTACCAATATTACACAAAAAAAAATCGTCAAAATGTAATTTGACACCTCTCTGGGGTCAAATTAACCAATTTAGTCGGTTATAATCGCTTACCTTGGCGTATCGAATCGGTAACCATATGCTGGATAAATCATGGACAATAAGGCGGGAACAACGTGGTTCTTCTTAAAATAATCACGCATTCTAAATAAGTGCGTCAACATAACAATATGGTCCGGAAGGGGATAGCCCAATTCTGAAACCGACTGGGACGGTTTATAGTGACAAAATGAAACGACAGTCCAATTCAGGGACCAGATAACTTAAGTCCAAATCGCAAACCGTCCCGGAATTGGATTACCTTCTGAAAATTTTATGCAAAAAAACTCGATTTTGACTTACCTATACCACGTAACAAAGGTCAAAAATCCACCGGCGGAATCACCCGTGAGCACGATTCGATGACGATCAATATTGTACATTTCGGCATTATCAAAAATGTGTTCGGTGGCCTTATGACAGTCCGTATCGCCCGTGGGCCAGGGATGTTCCGGTGCCAGACGATACTCTGGTGAAAAAACAATACATCCCAAATCACGCGCCATTGACGATAAATATTTTTGATATGAATAAACATGCATAACCGTAAACCCACCGCCATGATAGAATATGACGGCACCGCTTGATTTGATTTCCTAACATAAAAACGGATTAGAAAGGGTTAAGAATCAGAGGTTTTTTGACCTTATAACTGTCACTCTTTGTGACCTTATAACCAGACCCCCCTGTAAGTAAATTACCTTTGGCTTAAAAATGTACAGTTGGTAGTCGCCCATTTCTTTAATTTCAACCTCAACCCCTGGCACAATTTTCGGCCGAATACTGTCAACTCCCGCCCGTCGTCGCTGTAATTCCGTCATCAGTCCCAGTTTGACCTTTATTTGTCCGATAAAATCACCAATCATCATCACTTTCATCATAAAATATGTGGCGAAAAAATTGTCAACATTGAAAGGCATGGGAATATAGAGCACGTAGGTTAACACGCCAGCGCTCACCGACAGGTTAACAGACGATGTCAAAATGTACATGCATAGGCATGACACGAAACTATACACCATTCGCATCGTCGCTAAACTAATTAAAGAATATTAAAAAAAAAGTGTCGACTGAATTGATATAATTATAATTATTTCTCTTGTTCACTTCCCATACAAGANATTTTCCTTTAAATTGTTTTTTGACTGAATTTTGGAAAATTACAACTCTTAGTTACTTTTTAGATGACAAACCAATCCGGGAAAATTTAGATCACAAAACTACAGGGGTTGGTTATAAGGCCTTGAATAACCTTAAGACCTTAAAATACATTTTCGCCTACTTGGGGGGAAATTCCATGAAAACCGATTGGGGGAAAGACCATGTTTTTTTACAGATTGAATTTGCATAAAACACCAAGGTGACAACAGAGAATCTGGGAAATGTGTTATGTAAATTCAATCTGTACAAAAACATGGTCTTTCCCCCAATTAGCCGACAATGTAATTTCGGAAGTCCGAATAATTTTGGAATAAATTTGGAGGAATGAAGTCAATAGAAATATCGGACTATATCCTAGAACGTATTTCCGGATAACAATTTATTTTTTTTAATTTTTTGCTGAGTTGAAGCGGATCGTTGGATCAACAACGAGGTAATAATTGAAGGCACCGAATCGATTTGGATAAATGAACACAAAAAAAAAAACGAAAATTTCTCCAAATTGAGCGGTGATTAATTGAACAGTTTTTTTTTTGTTTTAAATACGGAATGCATATTCAGTTAACATCTGGCTAGTATAAGTACATTTCTTTGATAATTTTTTTTTTGTGCAGAATTTAAGTCAGCTTATTAATTTTTCCTCTGCGGCGTTTTCGGATGACAGCAATTTGGAGAGAATATTTTTATAATATTCGCGTAACTTTTCACTCGTTCGTCGTTGCTCTAACAAAACCTCACGCTATCAAAGAAATAATTAGAAAATAACATTTACAAATTTATAGTCGCCGGGTAAGACATGAAAATTTGAGCTAAGGAAATTGTACTTTAAAAACTATTTTTGCCAGAAAANATGAGAAATGTTGTATACAAATTCAATCTGTACAAAAATATGGTATTTCCCCCAATTGGTTTCCATCGAATTTTCCCCAATTAAGCGACAATGTAATTTCGGAAGTCCGAATAATTTTGGAATAAATTTGGAGGAATGAAGTCAACAGAAATATCGGCTAGAACGTATATCCAATTTCCGGATAACAATTTATTTTTTTTAATTTTTTGCTGAGTTGAAGCGGATCGTTGGATCAACAACGAGGTAATAATTGAAGGCACCGATTCGATTTGGATAAATGAATACAAAACAAACGAAAATTTCTCCAAATTGAGCGGTGATTAATTGAACAGTTTTTTGTTTTTGTTTTAAATACGGAATGCATATTCAGTTAACATCTGGCTAGTATAAGTACATTTCTTTGATAATTTTTTTGTGTGCAGAATTTAAGTCAGCTTATTAATTTTTCCTCTGCGGCGTTTTCGGATGACAGCAATTTGGAGAGAATATTTTTATAATATTCGCGTAACTTTTCACTCGTTCGTCGTTGCTCTAACAAAACCTCACGCTATCAAAGAAATAATTAGAAAATAACATTTACAAATTTATAGTCGCCGGGTAAGACATGAAAATTTGAGCTAAGGAAATTGTACTTTAAAAACTATTTTTGCCAGAAAATGTTAAGATAATTTTGTTTAAGCTAATTATACGGACGTTTTTTATTCTCGAAAATAGCGTCCGTATTGAGATGAATTGTCATAAAGTGTCCATTTTCGACTGTTTTAGGGACATTTTTTCCACAAAAAGCGTCCGTATTGAGAGCAACGACTTAACTGGTTAGATGACGTACCTTAATTTTATTCAGTAATATTTTTAGCTTGATTGACAATTTTTATATTTAAAATTGAAATTTTTTTGTGTTTGCCATTTCCGTCTTGCATCCGAAAATGAGATGTTTAAAAATTATTATTTTATTTCAACTCACCTTTATCCTTTCATTATGTTTTACTTTCATTTCTTCGATTGTGCTCGCGACATCATCTTTTATTTTTCTGAGCGTTTCGTTATATTTCTCTTTGGCAGTAATTAGCTGAGTATGAAGTTTTTTGTATTCGGTTTGAGAGATGTCCCGCGATATGGAAACACCGCTCCCCACAGAGGAAGTTGGAGATTGACATCTTTCTGAACCCAAAGGGGTAAATTTAACTATAGTTTGGCCGGTTGAATAAATTGATGATGAATACGAAAAATATTCCACATCATGACCAACCCGTTCTATAGCGATTTGGTAGTTATAAGGCCTTCATACTATGGTGGCCTTATAAGTTATAACTACCAAATCGCGATAGAAAGGGTTGGTCATTATGTGGAATATTTTTCGTATTCATCATCAATTTATTCAACCGGCCACAAATAGTTTCGGACAAATGGACAGTTAACGGCCCAATCCGTAGTTCTTAAATAATGTTTTGACCAAATTGAACGGTTAACAGGGTGCGCAGTTAACCGTTCAATTTGTTCATAACATTATTTAAGAGTAGATATTTCCGTGTTTCTGCTAAAATGAATTTTGAAATTTACCAATTTGTTTATTCAAGTGCCGAATTTTGGATTCCAACCGCCTTTTATCCTTGGCCCATTGATCCCGTTCGGCCGCAAATTTTTTCTTAATGTGATCCGTGGACGGATTATTTTCCCTGTCGCTCGTTTCCGACTCATTTTGTACCTTGACAATTTGTTTCTTTAACCGTTCAATAGTTTTTTTGAGGTCGACTGTTTCGTCATGCGTTCGCGTCTCTTCGAGACGTTGCATGGCTTGAATTTGTTGCTGGAATTCAGTTGTGATATTTTTTAGTTGAAGTTCAAGCTCATGGATTCGTTTTTGGCCAGTTGAATGGGACTCACGCAATTCATTCATTTCGACTGTTTTACTGTCTTTTTCCTGCACTTCAGCAGACTATAAAGCATATTCGCTATAATTTTGAACCTTAACCTAGTTAAATATAACTGAATTTTTGCCCAAATTAACTACCTTAACATAGTTAAGGTCATGTATTTATCACGTTAAAACGAATCGCGTGCACGACTTCAACTGAATTGAAAATTGTAGTTTTTTTTATGTGATGATAATATGCTTTACGTCCCTTGAGTTTTTCTTTCAAGTAATTGCTCTAAATCTGCTTTTTCTTGGGCGAGCTCGCAATAATCTTCTTTAACGCCGTTTAATACTATATTGAGTTCATTTAGTTGATCATTGCGTTTAATAATATCATCCTCGAGCTCCGTTCGAATGGCAGAACAAGCAGCATCGGACACGGACTTATGCTGAAATTAAATTTTGAGAATACAGCTTTTTGACTTCCCTAACATTCTAGATATCGTTATAAAATTACAAAAAATGCGTTATTTGCTAAACCAGAGCAAGTAGTGCTATGAATTCAATTTTTGGACTTACCTGTAAAAAAATCTTGTCAAGTGTGTTTTGACAAATGATAAAATTTGCAACCAAAACTTTAGAACTAAAAATAGTTCTAATTTAGAACTTCTAAACTTTAGGTTGCAAAATTTTATCCTTTGTCAAATCACACCTGACAAGATTTTTTACAGGTTAGTCCAAAAATAAATTCATAGCATTACTTGTATGCTCTGGTAAGAAAAAAATTCACTCCTAATAAGGGACATTTTCGAATTTCCAAAAATAGCACTCTTAAGGAACATTATGAACACGAAAGTTCCTCTCCAATTGTCTTTTTTTACATTTTTTGTGGTTAATTAATATTTTGCATTATTTATTTTTTAACTTTCCTAAACTTCATCAATTAGCAAAAAGTGTAACGATAAATGTAACTTGTTACGATAAGTGGTCTCAAAAGAAAGTTTACCTGCTCTAATTGTAACATCAATGACTGTTGATAGTGTTGTTGAAGTTGTTCTTCTTTTTCTTGAACAATTTCATGAGTTTCTTGTGATGTGTTGTTTTTGAAACGCTCAAAATCAGTGCCAATTTTTTCGAGCTCGTCTCGAGCCGCCCTTAGCTGGACTGTCAAATGATCTTTCTCCTTATTCAGATTTTCTTTGTCAGCCAATGCAGTCTGTAGCTCTTCTTGCGTTAACCGCAAGTTGTTTGATTTAACGTCAAAGTCTTTCCTAAATATACCAATAAAACAACCAAAAAAAGGGGACGCCGTTCGACTTCGTATACAGTTGTGGGTGCGAGAACGTGACGATGTTGGGAATCATCCAAGGAAGACAAAATTGATTTTCAAAATATATTTTTTTAACAGACCTTAAGGTCATAAATGAGTCATAACTAGGATCGATTCCGGGAAAACTTGACGAAAATTTAATCAGTTTATTTTATAAATTAAATTGTGGATTTATATGTAATTGGCCACGGAGGATCTGATTATGGGGTTAAAAAAATCAAAATTGACCTACTTTCAAAAAAATACCGCACAACTTGGAGCAAAAACGGATTATAAGACGTTGTAGATGCCCAAATCACAGCCCTTATAATCATCTCCATGTATACATATAACACATATGTTACATATAGATTGCATATTTTTGCTATGATATGTATTTTAATAAACTGGTTTAACAAACCTTAGCTGATTATATTTATTTCGAGTGGCGTTAAGTTCGGCCCCATCGAGTACATTGCGTGGAGTACTGGCGTCAAAAGTGCATTCGGACGCTTCAAAATCAATCTTCTTTGCCACAGAATCAATCGACATAGGATGTTGTTGGGCATCGCGCAACTAAAATATTTATGCTTTATGCCCGAAAAAATAGTATTGATTATTTTTATTTTAACATTTATTTATAATTATAACATTTTAATCATACATACGAGCATTTGAAGCCGGTTAATCGTTTCGCTTTTTTCGATCAGTTGCCGGTTAAAATCGCGATCCATTTCTCGTTTTTCACTCTTCAACTGGTCAACGTTAACCCGCTCAACTTCGAAGGCGCGCTTCATCTCGTGCAAGTCGTTATTGATGCTGCGTACCGTGTCGTCGTGTTGGCGGCGCATCTCGTCAACGCGACGTTGATGGGTAAAGTTGGCCTTCAGGGGTTTACCAATGAGTAGACGATAAAATGAAATAAAAATTCAGCAACAATGGGGCAGGGTACGTGGATCATTTTAAGAGCTTTTTTGTTCATATATTATCCGGTAATTTCGAAAATAAATTTTACATTTTTGTCCTCTACTAATTTACAAACGACCCTTAGTTAACGCATCGTCCGATAACGCGACGCGTAACTCATTCTCCAACGATTGAATTTCGGCTTCTTGAATGCCGATTTGAGCCTGGAATTCGTCATTTTGCAGCCGATAGTTATTGGTTTGTTTTTCGAGTGATTCGACATTTCTGCTTTGCTGGCTGTTGGCCGTTTGAAGTTTATCCATTTCCCCACGGAGACCTAGAAGTTGCTCTTCTAGTTCTTGTATCCGGTGGATATCCATCTATAAGTAAAATAAATTTGTAAAAAAATAGCCTCCGACAATTAACCGAGAGTTTACCTGTTTCTCATGCTGAAGGACTTTTATGTTTTCTTCATATGTTGAAGTGTTTGCTTTTATTTGTCTATCAAGATCTTGTATTCGACGTTGGGCCGCACTGTACAGTGATTTTACCTCATTCAACTCAGCTGACCCTTCGGCTCGTGGGGATCTAAAAATGAATTAGAAATACAACTACAGGGGCACGGTGTTCAAAAGGACCCCAAACGACTGGAGCAAAACCCCCATGAACCCTTATGTAAAAATGATCAGCACATCAGCACATTTGATATTTTGCTCGCCGAGGAATTTTTCGAATATTTTTTTTAGAATTCGAAAAACATTACCCTTGTTTTTGTGAACCTCTTTTTCTCTAAAAAAATTTTGAAAACCATTTAAAACTTTTTTAGAAAAAGTTACCTACATGCAATTTTGAACTCGCACAGGTAATGTTTTCTAAAAAAGTTGAAATGCGTTTTTTAAATATTTTTTTAGAGAAAAAGGGGTTTATAATAACAAAGGTAATGTTTATCGAATTCTAAAAAAAAAATTTCGAAAAATTCCTCGGCGAGCAAAATATCAAANTTTGTGCTGATCATTTTTATATAAGGGTTCATGGGGTGTTTTTCTTTGGGGTTTCGCTCTAGTCGTTTGGGGTCCTTTTGAAGGGGTGTGGTTATAATTTTCATAAGTTTTTGGCGCTAAGGTCAAGTGAAGTTTTTGGGGATGTCTAATAATTTTAATCACTTACGCATGAGTTGGACTGTAGACCGGCTTGGGTATCTTTGAATTGTACATTAGTGGCGATGCATTTGATTTGTCAAAAGAGGAAAACGAGCCGGTATCATTTTGCTCGCGCTCATAATTTTGATACGAATTAAAGTTAGGTATGGGCTGGGCCTGCTCACGCAAATTTCGATGGAAAGCGCTGGGCTCAAAATCATCATCGCTACTGAGGTCGGACATTTCATTGGCCAGTGCGGCGTTAATCCGTTCACGGTCAAGCTGCTCGTCATACTCCCCGTCATCGGTAGCGACAGAAATATCCACATTTCCGCCAAAAACCGACATCTTAAAAACATACAGATGAGGTCGTTTTAACGCAAAAATTACTTTTTTGGAACGAACATTCCGGGCAAACCAAGACAGATATTGACTAACGGTTTTTGGTATGAAACTCGAAACCTTTAGGGCTATTTGAAAAAAATCCGACAGGAACCGAAACCGGAAGCACCGGTAATTACCGATTAAAACACAAAACATTCCATATCTCGAAAAAATTTCTGGTCTTGAACTTCGAAAAACCACAATTTTCAACTTTGACCGGTCATTAAAACCGGTTATCAACACCACGTATTGAATCCGCGTCATTTGCAATTTAAATCAAGTTCATACGATGTCCGGTTTAGTAAGAGACAAAAAAGTCGCAAAAGAGACAAAAAAGTCGCAAACCGAAACACTGGTCACAAGTAAAAATATTAACTCTTTCTAAAATCAATCGATAACCTGTCACTCCAATATCTGTTATCTAATGTGGCAACTATTGACTTTAAAGTAAAGTTTATATAAGCAAAGCCAATAAATGTGTCTTTTTGTTGTAGAATTTGGCTTAGTAAAAATCTCGTTGATTCAACAACTCTTTTCATCCATTAAATTTGCATAATCTCGGTATATTCTTTAACAGAGATAAAAATAATATAATATTTTATATTTTAGTGTAAAAAGTTTATAGCTTGAATACGAAAAAATATAATTCTTTTGAAAATTTCAATTTTGCCATTTCTATTGAATACGATATGTTTTATCGATAAAATTATTGATAAAAAACTGAAATCTCACACGGTGGAGGAGTGGGGTACTTTCGCGACCACAAATGATTTGGTCGCGAATTATTGTTCAAAATTTGGTTTCGCGAGTCACGACCAAATAAAAAAAACACAACTTTTGTGATTAGCAAGTCAGATCCGAATAACTGTAAAAATATTTTTAAATACCAAGCCCATAAATATTTTAAAATAACCCTTTTTTGACTAATATACAGTATAATAGTACAAACTCGTTGGAGTGATTCACCTTTTTATATAAGAACTCCTGCAGTAGAAAAATATTGATAGGAAAAAAGTACTTGTACTTGAACGAGTAAATGTGCGAAAGGTAAAAAATGGAAGGAAAATTCTACAGAAAATTCACGAAATACAGAAATAAGACACAATTTTGAGCTAAAGATCATTAACAGAAATGACTAAACTGTTTTGTTTTTGTAATTTTAACACTCTAAGAAATCTCAATTGGCATTTGGCAATTATGGAGGCAAACTTTACAACTCGTCTTTTGGAGCTTCTTCTTTTTCGTCAACTGAATAAAATATTGGTTACTAATATCATATTAGTAATTACTAAATATTTATGTGTAAAACAAAAAAAAAATCAAAATTTGAACTTTTTAAACCTTCTTCAAAATTTTGAATAAATTCATAAATATGATTCATTAAGGGTGGTCTGCTCGATTTGTTTACAAATAAACCTCATTTTTTTTATTTTGCCGTAGTGTATACGTATAGTTCAGTCCAGGTAATCCTAAAATGTATCATGAATGAGTTCAAGTGCAAAAAATTCATTTCCGCCAAAAAATTCTAGAAATTTTGAGCATTTCAAATTTTGAAAATATTTGGCGAAATGCGAAATCCTTCACATAAGTGGTTTTTGCTAAAATTTGTTTGCGTATTTCTTTACAGTTACTTTGACGTTTATAATGACCAGAAGGCTTCGCAGTAACTACATAATTAACTTTGTGAAAAACAAAAAACCTATTGTATGTTAAAAACACCATATATTATCATTTTTATTCAAAAAATGGTGTCCAAAAATTACTTAAACAACTACTTCGTAAATACGGCAACTGATATTTAATTGATTCTTTTTTTCTGATAATCTGAAGGATCTTCGCTTCAAAGTTGACAGAAAACATTTTTAGATTTTTTCTTGGATCACTATTTTTTTTTTAGTTTAAAATAGGGGAAAACACTAACTTTCCACTAATAAAAAAAATAAATTAAAAATCGAAAATGTTTTCTGTCAATGTTGTAGAGTTATTAATTCCACACTTTTTCCAAAAAAAACGAAATTGATCCAACAAACCGTGCGAAAGAAGTAGCAATTATACGAAACCGGAAGTGACAAGTTCAGGCTCAGATTCAAGGTCACTCTCAATAGTTATGGTGCGTGAAAAAATGGGAAATGATTGCCGAAGGTTGGAAAAATGTGTACATGGCATTTTCAAATTGATTGAATGTATGCCTTGTCCACAATAACGTTTTATTTTTCATGCATGTTTGTAAACAAATCGAGCAGACCACCCTTAA
>SCLG01000308.1:107842-142216 GCA_004367875.1 Oikopleura albicans | reverse complement strand
CCAATCCATTCAGGTAGCACCGTTCAAAAACGCCAATTTGGACAGGCCTACAAATGTATATTTATCATAATATACCAGTTGCGAAATTTTCCGAATTATCTACCCAAATACTATGCCATTCTAGTTGAGTTATATTTTTTGAAACGTTGAAAAATTTAATTTTAATTTTATTCTAAAATGAATAAATTTGATTGGATACTCTAATAATTGCGCGCTGTGATTGGTTTGCCTCCTTGTCAGGTGATTATTTTGAATTGAACAAACGTCATTAGTAGGCTGTAAGATAAAAAGAGGAAAATAAGAAAAAATAATAAAAAATACAATAAATACAGATATACTGAAATTATTATACACATCTATACAATATAGATTATATCAGTTTGATGCTTAACTGTCTAATGCTGCACTTTTACGCCAGACAGAATAATATTAATAGTTTTTTATCCATAACTTATCTGTACAGTACAGTCTGAAAATCATGATTTTTTAGTTTTTTTATGGCCAGTCTGGGAATTTTATACGCAACTTTGTATTCAAATACCGACCACTTAAGTATGACTCATATTACCATAGCCATAGGTTTATGAGGATTTGGGGATTTTGTCCATTTCTGATGTTCATAAAGCGATCATCTGAATTAGTCTATTGAATATAGAGTTCGGGCGTTATACAAAACAATATTGAATGATTGCTAAAATACTAATTCTCTGTAGGGTAAAAGCTAAGCACGAAACAAACGTGTACAAATGTGTAGACACCATAGTATTAAAGGTCATCTTAAAGGTCATCTTTATTAAAAAAATTATTCAAGTATCAACTAATTTAATTATCGGTGATACATACGAGTCATTACAACAATCCAGAGTAGCAGCAATTGTGGCATATTTCTCTTCCGCCACTTTTGCCTCAAAATAAGGTACCCCAGTTGGTGGCGACATAGCTATTGACCGATTGAAATATTGATGACTTTCCAGATTTGTAATGTGATGGGCGACGGATAAACCGCTGACTGAACAGCCCATAATCGTTATTTGCGTCGGATCGCCGCCAAATTCTTCAATATTTGCTGAAATGAATTGGAGTGCTTTCAATTGATCTTGATATCCGAAATTGGCGGGGGGATTCTTTTTCGGTCGGTTGTACCAAAAACCAAACGGTCCATACCGGTAATTGACTCGAACCACAATAATTTCTTGACTAAATTATTTTAGGAACTTTTTTTTTATAAAAACTAATAAAAGTTAGACATGCCGCGCTCGAACGTGGTTCTTCTTTGACGCCAGTTTTTACAAATTGCCTCTACGAATTGCGTTTGAATAGTAAAAGTCGTATTTTTTTCGAAAATCACTTAATCTAGACAGATGTACTTTATGAGCCCAATTTTGTATTCAGGTACAGTCCCCAGTCCCTTATGGGCCATCTTGAGGGCTCCAAAAAGGCGGCCCATAAGGGTTACATGGCCCATAAGGGACTGGGAACTGTATTTAAATGTTCGATATCACGAAGCCAAAACACCAATAGCAAAAACATCGTTAAGAGTTAAGAGACTCGCTAAATCCATTGTATGTTATTGTAAAGTCAACTCAAATTTCCAGAATGTTCTAAAAAAGACTTTTGCCACAATGAATTTGCCACGATCTACAGACGGACGTTAGTGAACGTGCCGCTCCTTTCCATGTTTAATCGTACTATTGAGTCGTAAATTGAAATCGTAAAATTAGTTTATACTAGAAAATACTCGACTATTTTCCATATGACTCAGTTAAGCACAACTTTTTTTTATAAATAAGGACTGGCGAGTTCACTTATATCGGTCTTTATTTGAATGGATAACATACCTGGCGACAATACCAGCTCCATTGTTAATCATGGAATTCCCCATCATTGAACCAACCGCACTAAAATCTACCAGTACCGCGTGTGGACCATCTAGTTCATAAGGAACATGTTAGTTCATGGCTTAAGAACATACTAGTATATTCTAAATTTAAATAAAAACTAACTTGTGGTATAGGTTTTGTCGATTGGAGTATAAATTGTTAGAAATAAGCATGATTCGGACTGTTCCACTAAACCTGGGTTGTAAAAATGCATCGAGTAAAAAGTCGCGGAGAAAACAAAAATTAAAAAAATATATATCAAGGTGTTTTCTAAACTTTAAACCCCTCTTAAATACAAGGGGTGTGCGTATTAAGGGTCGATTAACAATTGGAGAAAAACGACGCTTATTTAGCACATCCAGCATTAGGCGAGTTTAGTGTTGTAACCTGCTTGCTAGAGATTCACCGTTTCATCTCGGCCGTTTTGCTGACTTTTATTCACAACCTTGCCCTGGACCAGATGTTAAAATGTCCCCATTGAGGCAAAATGGTGCAGTTTTATTGCTACTCCAAAAAAGATTCCCCGAAAATGAATTGAACATGATTTCAGGCAGTGGATGCGGCTCGTCAAATCGCCGTTCGTCAACCGGCGGAAGTGCATAAGGAACAAGATTGTAAACATAAACTTGCTTGGGAAAATTGTGATCCAGTTCGCCAACAATGTTGAAACCATGTTTTAATTTCACCACTACTTATAAGTTGTTCAACTAGAAATGATATACTATCGATGTATCCGTAAAAACTTATTTGTCAAATTCTCACAATGGAGAGAAAATTACAGAGAAATATTTTTGCCAACATAAAATTTCAAGGTTTGTACGTTTTACTCAAAAAAAAAGTTGTAAGTTTTTCTCAACCCCGCAAAGTGTTATCTGTTAAAAAATATTTTTGTATTTTTAATTTTGAAACAAGTTTGCGTTTTATGGCCGGATCTTGGAAATCAAAATGTCTAATTTTTTCGACTCTTCTTGTGGATACCGTAAATTCTGCCATATTTGAATTTTTTCTCAGCTAATCCAAAAACGAAAAAAAGTAGATGAAAAAGTTTGTCAACATCTAATTTGTCAAAATCTTATTTTAAAAAACCTAGTTTGTCCAACCTAACTGGATGCGAGTCTATATTTGCAATACATGGTTCAATTTCGTTCGTTTTATCGGGCAGTGTTAAGGAAAGTGAAATGGCGATAATCGAAACAATTGCAAATACAATCACAGAAATAATGACAATATTCGGATGTTTGGTTCTAAAGTTAAAAAGAGCTGGCTTTGATTTCATCGACGTTTCCTCGAAAACGTTTGGTTCGTACGTTTTTCGGGATCTATCGTCAGGATGTTCGTTTTCGTTAGTTGGGGTTTTATCATGTTCTAGCTTTTCAGTAGGATAATTAGTGTCAATAATTTATACATAAAAATACATTTGTTAAATATTTGACAAGTACTGTATGCATGAACTTTTAAAGCGTGCGCTATGAGAGTATATTCTATCTTATTTTGATACTAAAGTTACATTTTTTGATGATGAAAAAATAAACGTCAAAATTAATACTAATTTATACAAACGAATAAATGTACGAGCTTCAAATGTAGCTACTTGAATAATTACGTTGACTAATCATTCCATAGAAAACTACTGGTGTAGCCAGTAACTTTGTCACCCAGTTCGACACGGATAGAATAATAATAATAATAATAGATAATAATAGATATTTATTGGCTAAAATTTACCAATAACAATTTTTAGAAATTTAGGCTCCCAAACATGTTTCTCAAAAACGCTGTCTAATTCGATAATTTAAATCTAGGACGGGTGAGGGTTAGGACTAAAAATCTATCAAAACTTTCTGCAGAAATTATCGTGACCATTCTTTCATAATACCCGACATATGTATAATAACATATGTATAATAACTTTTGAAATATAAAGTCCGATTATCTAAGATAATAAAATAAATGGTACTTAGCCCAAATTTGCAAATAATGTATTCTTAATAATTCGTTTGCCTCATGATTGTTAATGTCCTTGTTTAGCCTCATGATAAACCGATTATTTGTAGAGTTATTCTACATTAAAAGCCAGACAATAAATTAAGTGTGAGGGATCATACATCCCTCACGCTTAATTTATTGTCTGGCTTTTCATGTAGAATAACTGTAACATCTTGTATGGTTTAAGGTTAAGTACGCCAAACAACCGTTATAATTTTAAAGTGTTCTCAAAACCGGTCACAGCAACGATTACAATTTTAACTCCTAGGGAGAAGTGCGTGTATATAGACACGCAACTTGTTTTTTTCGTCGATTTAAGGCATATGGAGGCCCCGTAGGGCAAAATAGGTATGTTTTTTGCGTAGGTTGGAGATTTAGGTGGCCTAAACCAACTTGGCTTTACCAGTTTTTTTTTTGAATTATTGCGAATTATTGTGAATTTTTTAAGTGCGTGTTTATTTACACGCATTTTCTCCCTACGGGTTCCCAAAAGCTCCTTCCCCCTGAGAGTTAAAATTCAATTTGTGTTTCAAAGTTCATAGATTATAAAATTGATTATATATCCAGCCCTGGTCGAATGACGACGACGTTTTCCGTTCTGAAAATTCAATGGCCACATTTTCGATACTGTCGGTCAATTTCAGGCATGACTTTCTCGGCTTTAAATTTAGATTAGGTGATAAAATCGGCGGCTCTTCATTATCGTACTCGTGAACTTCCATTTGAAAAATAATAAAATTAGTTCAACTTTTTTTTCTGAAAATTTGTAATAATCGCTTCATTTAGATTGTAAAATTTTTAACACGAGTTTCAAGCGTCTAGTTCGAATTAATCAATGCGATGATATTTGCATAATATTTCATGAAAATGTCAATGTTGTATTCCATGGTTTGAATTTTAAACAGTCTTATTTCAAAATTAATAGGTACTATCAAGTTTAAATTGTTTGAGGTTTTATGAAATTGTCTGATACAAAATTGTCTGCTGAAAGACATGCCCAATGTACAGGTTAGTTAGGAAAATCTGTTATGCCCGTTTGAGTCTAATTATGCGAAAATGGAATAATTAGTAAAGTTAATAAAGTTCAATACACCATTGAAATCGTGCATGGGCACACATTGTAAACACACTTAAAGACAAAAAAATGGAGACTGGTCAAATTAACCGAAAACGGAGAATTTAATTGTGTACTGACTACTGGTAAGTTTGTGAAACTGAAACTTGGATTGAATTGCTGAATTTGAGAAGATGGTATTTTCAGGCCTATTTTTCAAATCAAAGAACGGTTGTTTCGTCGACTCTTTAGGGGCCCTGGTGGCCCAAATAAACTTGATTTAATCAAATTGACTAATAGTCAGATCGACGTAGTTGTACGAGCTCTACAACTTGGCTAAACAGTTTTTAACAGTTATAGCCTTACAGTTATAGCCTTACAGTTATAGCCTTACAGTTATAGCCTAACAGTTATAACTTATAGGCTATAACTTATAGCGATTTGTAAGTGTGTGTATATATGCACACAATTACCATATCACTCCTTCCCCCTGAGAGTTAGTCATTAGGTATTATTTAAATTGAATTATAGCAATTATTTTAGTAATTATTTATTAACAAAAGCTAACAATTTAAATTAAAAAACATGTGTTATAGAAAACATACGATTAAAATAAATTATTATTTAATATAATTTGCGCAACTCATAGATTAAAAAAAAACAATCTAAGATAAACTTAAATTTGCTGAAAAGCTGCATAAGGTAAATGTGAAAATGTATTATGTAATGAGCGATAAATTTCATTTTATTTGCGAAAAATGCCACCAATTCAGACTTTTATTGAAATTGAAAGGCGTTTTTACAGTAGTACCAACAAAAATGTGAGGTTACTCTAAAAGAACTTATGTGTCCTTAGTGAACTTAATCATTTTGAAATTTGATTAAAATGCACAGATACTCGGTGAAATTTATACTTGGCCTTTAAATTCGACATCATTTATTGATATTTTCATTTAATGATTTCATTCAATGATTTATAATATAAACAATCCCATGGGTGCAAAAATGACAAAATGATCAAAATAAGAGACACTTTTACTGATCAGACACTGTCTCTTATTAGGGCAAGGAACTGAACATGCGTAAATTTAGAAAAAATAATTTAGTGTTCATACTGTATATTTCAACCGTTTTGCCATAATGGAAAACATAATTAAAAACATTTTCTAGGACTTTGAGAACATCAAATTACTGTTATTACGCCATTTATGTATGGCAGTCTGGTAAAAAATAGACCAAGAAAGTTAGTTAAAATAACCACCGATAACTTATTGATACGAAAACAATAAAATTAATGCGATTTGGGCAAAAATGTCGATGAAGCAGTCGTTCTATTGAAGATAAAATATGGAAAAAATGTGAATCGATTTATGCAGATGGAACAAATTTAAATATGCATGAACATCATTTTAACTAGATTTAACTTGACATACAATGAAGTTCATGTTTAATTAAATTTTTTATCCAGGTATTTACACGTAGTTTTACGCACTGTTTTGAATATTGATAATTAGTAGCAACCGTAAGTTACTTTTTAGTCTACATTTGGGTTTACATAATTTGGCAATTTTTTCGCTTAACTGTTGTTAACCACTCTAACACAATTTGTGGGAAGACATTTTTTTGATTTAAACTGCTAGTTAAATGTTAGATTTGATTTAGCCCTTTACATTTTGAAAGTATTGTTATGTTTTTAAATATAATTTTTGATTAAAAAAAAATATAATTTTTACAATCAGCTAGAAATAAAAACACCTTATTTGCCATGACTCATGACTCATCAATTATAGCGTATCATTAATAGGCTACCATTTAAACAAAATTTCCACAAAAAACATATTGAAGCCAGTACTGTGCGCTTCAAAATTCCTTAAAAACATATGGTGCTCTTATAAGACCCTTTGGTGTTTTAAATGATTAAAAAAACAAAGTTTGAACTTGCATAGTATGCTACATACTGTATGCAGTATGTTACATACTGTATGTAACATACTGTATGTATTTTTCAGCATTTACAGAACCACAAGTATGTTAAGTGCAATTGTTTCAACGAGTAAAATAGTTGTAACAATCGCTCTCTCATTAAGCCTTCCAACATGCGACTCAAATGCCTTTCGGATATGCACCGCTAATTGAATAAGTCGGATAAACTTTTTTCATATTCCACACGGTTATCGGATTTAAGTTGCGTCGCGTTCAAGATGCTAATTCATGAAATATTGTCGCTAACAATTTAGTTAGACGCCTAGTGATAGTAATCACGGGATTAACATCGTTTCGATTTCTTTTTTTACCGAAATCGTGAAGCGTACGAAAGGATTTTGGGGTAAGTTTATCAAGCACAAGTAGTTTTCGCTAAAGGTTAAACAATTTTATTTTTTGTACTTTCAGTATGGGTCTTAAAGGTATGTAGGAGCTTTGCAGTCTGAGCGTCCCCAAACGGTACATATTTTGGAGAAAAAAACACCGATAAGGAGACTCGAACCCGTGATCATTTGAATCAACAAAATTTAGCGTCTTGATTTGCACCACTGCGCTACGCGGCAAATTGACAATTCATATCCGTGATTATGATATATAAAAAAATCGGATAATGGAATGCGAAATTCATTATAATAATGATAATGCATTATGCAAAATCCGATGTGTTAACCGCTTAAGAGAAATTAATAATTTGTGATGCCTTACCAAATATTAAAAGTGCTTTTTAGAACGTATCAGTTATCAGTTATATATTAAAACATTAGAGATGATCTAAATAATGGACAAAATTCCAATTTTCTGCGCAATTTACGGTTCCAGTTGTTTCATTAAAGGGGAATTGAATTATTTATTAGAACATGGACTGTGATTCCTATTACTTGTACTATAAGTATAATGTCATTTATTCATCCCTTAAAAACGCATCAATTGTTAACGAGTTCTACGTTGGATTAAATAACATGCAAAAGTATATTTCACACATTCGTGTTTTGCCTAATCCGTAGAAATTATTAGGTGACGCAAAAAAGCGAAAAGATAAACTATGAGAGTCCATTTTATGAAGAACGCCCTCCATTTATTCGCCGCTTAGAGAACGAACTCACCAAAAAATGTCACTTTTTTCATTCATAATAATCAGATAAAGAGAAAGCGTCAAGCAGACGAAGATGATGCATGTTTTTTCCTCAATCGATGCGGAAAATAATCTCAAATAAGATAAAAAGTGACGGTTTGAATTTATTTCGATAAACATTGTGGACGGTAAATTTTTGATAAAATTCGACATTTGAGAAATTCAGGATACAATTTATGAAACAAAAAAAGTAATGGAACAAAATTGAATTATAAAGATCTGAATTATGGAATAGTATTCGACCGGGGAAAGTGAAAAATAACGGCGCACCCAGTGTACTAAATAATCGTAATAATTGTGCGAAAACTAGAGTTAGTCCTACGGACTGTAGTACAATTTTTCACACGTTGATTTAATTTTCTTGGAAAGTAAGCTGAACGAAATCCGCACAAAATTATTTTTCCGACATTTCAATTAATTTTTTTTTTATTACGTTACATGGCCCTGAAAGAATAGTGTATTCTATACTTTTTTTCTCCACGCCTCTCTCGTTTTTCACAAATAGGTAAGAGAAATTGGGTCCAACCGCCCTGAAACAGGGCATATCACCTTTTTTCCTGTTTTCTTACGTTATTTTTATCCGAATTTTTTTGTAATCCAAAAATTTAAGAACTACTAAAATCCAAAATTTGAAGAGTTTCGATTTTTGTCAAATCAAGGCGTTGTGGATGGTGTACAACGACCTATCAGTCACCAAATTTAAGCAATTTATTACCGGAGTTTTTTTTTTTGGAGTTTATAAAAAAGTGTATCGAAATTCTTTGTAAATTAAAGTTATTCAAGCAACTTTTCCGGAAAGACAATATTTACAATGGCATTGTACCCTTTTAAATAAATCATATTTTTGTATCACCTAAGTTGGACAGCACGGTGATAAATAAATGATATATATATATATACAACTAAATATGTAACATTTTTACGTTACTGTAAAAACGTGAAGATAAGATTCATTTTAAGAACAACAAAAAACCCAGTTCAAAAATGTTTTTATTATTGACATTAAATGGCATTGTCATGATCAGGGCTCGGCCACAGCCAGCTGGCCTTCCCAGTTCGTGTGAACTGCCCTCGGCACTTCGTGAACTGGGCAGCCGAGGCGAGCACAGCTCATCAAAAATTTTAATCTCGGCAACGCAGTTCATTTTTATGCTTGAGCTGGAGAACATTTTTTTAAACCCGAGAACACAGCCCAGCACAGCCTAGCACAGCTCTTTTTTATGTTTGAGGTTGAGAATTTTTTTTTGAGCCCGAGAAGACTGCCCAGCACAGTTCATTTTTTCTGACTTATTCCGACCCCTGGTCATGATGACACTTTCATTACGACAGGAATTGCTAATGAACAATATGAAGAACAAAAAAGCAGGGATTGGATGTCCTGGGATGTTGGGCTGCGGATTAATTTGATGAAAAAGTTCCCGGTAATTTCCGTTTTTTTGATCCGTGCGGAAAAATATATAATTCTAGTGAGGTTCTCGGATAATGTCACTGTTACAAGCGCACTTTAATCCCCATTTCGCGGGACTGCTCTATGATCGAAGTCCTTAGACCTGCAATTTGACATCATAATTGTCTATAATATCAATTTTGTATTTTTTCAAGCTATTAGCTAAAATCAAACACCAAGCTTATACTTTGATTTAACCCCATACTTCCGGTTTCGGCACCGGTCTGAAAATTTTCGCCACAATATTTTCAAGTTGTATGCAAAAAACTAAGTCTCACGCAAAAACTTATTTATCGATCGACAAAATTTATGTCTTACTTGTCATGTTTGATCCCTTATCTACATTATGAAAACAAAAAAAAATACCCACAATGTTTTTCTCAACCGCTAGGCACACTCGAAAGTAACCCACAATTCTTAAATTTAAGCAGAAGAAGGGAAACTGCCTATTTATAGGCTGTTCGGCTAAGGAGAGTTAAGGGTCGGTTTGAAAGAAAACTAAACATGCCTGTGCATCATATGTTTCCCGTAAAATATTAGACACAAGTCCAATGCTGCGGAGATTAGGTTTTTGTGTTTAGGGTCAATGTAAAAAAAATTTTGTGATAAAATTGTTAATATCGGTCCATAAAATTCAGGGTGTTGTAATGATTTTTGAATTCAAGAATCCTGATCCCATATCATCCGATAGTGTTTTCGTTTGACTTAGAGAGCTTGGGAAAAAACCTTGGGATAGCCTAATGCCAATTTTTAATCGAATTTGTTTCTGACCTATGAATTATAGGCTATGATGATGACAGCCTATGATGATGACGCCTTGCATTATGTTACATAATGCAAGGTGTCACAACTTATGTCTTACAATACATGTAGTTTTTAATCCCAGAAAAAATTGGAGGAAAAAAAAACTAGATTTGTATTTAGTATTTAATTTGAATCCCTCAATTAACTGAACGATGTAGTGCAAGATGTTTACATATTCCCTAAAATTTGCCAATTACTAATACTACAGATTTATTCTTTTAATTAAAAGTATCAAATCAAAATTATTGGAGGGGTTTATTAAGCTCATTTAAGCTTGAAATACATTGATGCTCACGCAAAAAATTGTCGCCAAACGCGAAATACGCATTGCTGATATTGTATAGAACGGACCGTGGTTCTGCATAACTCCGCGATGATCGAACGAAATGCTGGGTTCTGATTGGTCAAAAGCATAATTTTGACCAATCGAAAGTCAAATTCGTGTCCGAGAATTCTAGAAAAAATACAGTTTTGCTGACGTGCTTATACTTAAAAAATAAGTGATGCTGTTAACTCAACGAGCATTACTAAGTAGTGTTTTACAGGGTATTTTGTCGAGTTAAGTTCACAGCTTATTATGTCCGTGATGAGCCCATTAAGTGATAGAACAACCTTATGTGATTTGAAAGGCCATGTTTAAAGCTATAGTATATTTTTAATGTTCTTTTTGTGCAGCAATTGGTTGTGCGTACGAATATGAACTTTGAAGTAAATGAAAAGCTTCTTATTTAAGAAGTGTCTAAAATCAATTGTCGCACAAAAAATAACATTAAAAAATATTCCTCAAATTTGGTTTAGACATACAAGACGGACGTCCGCGGACCATAAATAGAACATTTGACACGTATTTTGGGAAACTGATAATTTGTTACTGATCTACTAAAAAGGATTTGTCTAGACAGCTAAAAAGGTTTACCAGTTAATCCCCTAAGGTAGAGCTTTTGACGTATCCACCGGTTTATTCGACATCAACTAATTAATAAAGAAAAGTTCTGAAAGTATATTTGAACAATGACAAGGCTGTGGCAAGAGAGTGAACTCACGACATTGAACTTCTTAAAACTTCATTGTTAATTCACAATTTTGTGGTTAACCGCGGTTAACTGCTAGTAATTGGTTACACAATATCTATAGTTTTATAAGCATTCATATGGAAGAATAGACAACTGCGAAGGAAAACATTTTGTATTTTCGTTTTGAAGTCATTAGTAACAAAAATGAATAATTTTAATTCGACCGTAAGAAGGGGTCAAGGCACGTCATGACGCGTCACGTCAAAGGTCCCCATATTGCGTCACTCACCTGGTGAGACCATTCTTGATCTGCTAAAGCGATCAAGAACATTTTGTCCCTAACATTTTTAATCAATCGAAGCCAGGGCATCAAGGCAACTGATTTTTGCCGAGTCCTGCTTGAGAGTTAAAAATAATAAGAGAAAAACATGAATTATCACATCAGGGATATGTCACGATTTCCCCACATTTGATTAAAAACATCCCACATTATATCCTGTCGGGCATCAACTGTATATGGTGACCACAAAATCGCAATAAATTTGTGAATGATTAATTTTTTAGGCGTTGAGGATCTTTAATTGACCTTCATCTCATCCGAGATGACAAAGACATGAATTATTTCTACCTTTGTTTGGCATTGGGATTAGCATTTCTTGCTGCCGCCGCTTTATCGTTTTGCGCTTGGTGTTGTGGATGTTGGGAGCGAGTTTGGAAAAAAACTTAAAATTTTTTTTTTTTAACACAGGGTCTACGGTAGACCGTCTACTCTCGTTACGAGACGATTAAGACTTTTTAAAGTGAAGACTCTGATGAGAGTTTCAAAATAGTGTATAAATTATACAGTATAATTCTTTCTTAACCTTTGAACACATATTTAAAAAACTTTCGTCAAAACTTCGGTGGGACATTTGTCCCATCAATCCTTTGTCATGTTCTTATATCCCTAATCGCCATATATCTTTCATTTCCCAAAATTTGTCTTAATCAAATGGAAAGATACAAATTAAATATCAGAAATTCTTATTCAGAACATATTACTTTGGAAGTATTTTTTTTTTCACCACTCATGAATCAGGACGATGAGGACGATTGCTCAAATCGTTTCGATCCGCCAAAATTTATTGCGATTAGGAAGAATAGCATTACCGGCAGTACATCGCGGTCGGTTTCATTACCATCTGATTCGGCCTCAAAAACAAACTCGACTGAATGTATGAGTGATGGGGTCGATCGAGGTCACGTTCAAGACCGGCGCCTGTCTTCCATAACCAATCCAGCGCGTCGATTGCGGTGTTCAATGACATAAAAAAATAATGCTTCATTTGAGCCTTTCCAGCTTATATTATCCATTGTAATGTTATTACAGTTGTATCGTTCATACCTGGACACTTTAGCATGACTCGTAGGGCCTGAAATTTGTCAAGATATCGGACTTTTCTGTCAAGATATCGGACTTTTGTCAACATATGGGCAATCTGTCAATGTATTGGAGCACCGACTGTTCGACCACACATAAATTTTAGGTCCTAAAATCTGTCAATATGGGTTTTTGTCACAATATGGGCTGTAAATAAATGGGCGACCCAACTGTATTACAATTTGATTAATACCCTATATTTTTCGATCTACTAGTTGAGTTTAAATACCGGCTGCTCGATATCAATAACGATTATCGTACTACTACGTCGTAGTAACTACAATTTTAATTATGTACCTGTTATCAGAATTATTAATTAGATTATTAATTATGGTGACATATCCAAATTGAATCCCTTGAAAGCGGCAGACGGGCGTCACGAAAAACGTCATATCTTTCACTCGCGAGGCATTCTGTTCAGCACAATTTGTGCAAGCATCGAAAACCGGAGGGAACCTGTTATTTATGTCAAGTTAGTGAAGAGTCGACAGTTGGGGGAAACGACAAAGCGGCCTGGATGGTACGTATTTGCGGATATTGTAATTCAACCTGTGTAGCCATTTTTTGCTCATTACAAACATTTGGTAAATCGTTTTGAATGCCTTAACCGCTCTGCAAATCAACAAAAACCTCCCAGCTCTGAGAGCGCCCTCACAAACTTTCAAACTTTGCACATAAAGAGCATCCTAGAGTGCGTGAAAAAATGCCCTTCATTAATAGTAGATTTTGAATAAGTATTTCGAATAAAATGCATGACCTAACGATTTGAAATGGTACTAAAATTTTCTAGAAAAGTTTAAATGAAAATTCAAATGAAAATTACCAGTTCAAATGCAAACTGTTATTTCAAATAGTATTATTTCAAAGAATTAGACGGTGTACTAGATAGTATTAAAGTATTAAAGCACATTTTAAATGCTGATGTGGACAGACCTCCAGAATTTGTGTGAGGGGTTAAGTCCATTTTTTCAACCACACTGCATTTACTAATACTAATTTCTAGTCCTTCATTAAATGTGACCTTGTAAGGCCTTGAAGGATTTTCAAGCATAGGCTCCTTCTTATGTCCGACTTACTGGGATAAATCCGCTTACTGTAATAGTTCTATGCCGGTAAAATTAAATTATGGTCTCGTGGGATGGATCAAAATGTATTAAAGTCGCGCATGTCTAAAATGGGCCATATATTCTAATTACTCGCTTCAATGGGACCAATACTGGGATAAAATTAGAATTTATTTCAACTCATCCGTTTTTCAGATACGATATCTGTTAGACGTCAATACTATAAGTATACTTTAATCAAGAGCAGTAAGTTTTTAGGTAACACAAATTTAACCCCCATTCGATCTCGTCAATTTTTCAGCCCACTATATTACCGAGACAAAAAATAATGAATAAGTTAATTATCTAGGGCTTATATGCACACACTTAAAAAATTCACAATAATTCAAGAAAACTGGTAAAGCCAAGTTGTAGAGCTCGTCAAACTACGTCGTCAGAAATTGCTTTGAGCAACCAGGACCCCCTAGAGAGCTGTTTAAAATCTCCAATCTACGCAAAAATACCGTCCATGTAATTTTCTCGAAAAGTTGAGGGGGTCAGCAATACTCGTTTTGACCTACGGGGCCTCCATAGGCCTTAAATTGACGGAAAAACACGTCGTGTATGCACACACTTCCCCCTGGGAGTTAACTAATATTGACCAATGACATTTGCGTGTTGTTAATCGATCACAAAAACTAAAAACATCAACGAGTAATTAATACTTAACAAATCTATTACATGCATGTACGACCTATTTATGACCGTCGTACATACGGTATATAAAATTTTATGCGTTAAAAACCCTAATTGGGGAATTATCCGTGTACTTTCGGATGTAACTAATTCAAATCTTTTCAATTTAATTCTTTTTAGACGGTGATGGCGGCTTCCAAATTCAAACGAACGATATCAAGTACACATAGTAGACGGCCTTCGGGTGATCAGCTAATCATTTAGATAGTCATTTATTTTGTGCCGCTTTTGGATGTTTGCTGGGGATAAGTTAACCCGTTGAAAATTAATATTGAAAATTGGTGCTCAGCGTAGAAAAAAACATAATATGATTATTATGACACTTACAATGTACTGCCTAATATTCTTTAATAAATATGACAAAAAACTATGCTCAGATACGCGGTGTATCATACGCCATCTAACTAGCTATGGTAACACTTTTTGGTTGCTTTGGTAACGCGCCCAATCAAAATTGCCACCGCGAGACGATAAAGGTGTGGCGCGCAGGGCCCGGCACATTTTGCTTTTTTTTTGGCTCGGCTGGGCATTTGAGCGGAGAATTTTGTTTTGGCCCGGCTACCTCTAGCTCGAAAATTTTTTTGGCTCGGCTCAACTTGGGTCGCTCTAGTTAAAAATTCTCTGGCTTGGCTTGGCGCCTCTCGCTTAAAAAAATAGGCTTGGCTCGGCTCAGCTCGCTGTTGCTCAAAAATTGCCTAGCTTGGCTCGGCTTTAAACCAAAAAATGGTCTAATTATTAATTTTTCCATATTGGCGACTGTTTTCATTTGGAATCAGTGATCAAAACCAGTTTGAACAAGAGGTCTCTCGTCCCCATAGGACAAATAATGAAATATGTGATTCAATTCAAGCTTAACGAAGCAGCTGTTACTCAAATTAAAAAAAAATATCGGATTTGTTTCTGAAAATTGGCTCGGCTTGGCTCTTGGCTCGGCTCGGCCTTGGCTCGGCTCGGGCTCTCTGAAAATTTCCTTGGCTCGGCTCGGCTTGGCTCGGGCCCCTGACAATTTTCTTGGTTCGAGTCGCTACCATTAAACTTTTCGTTGGCTCGATTTCAACGATAGACGATAAATCTGTTTTTACTCGATCTCCTCATAAAATCTTGTCAGGTTAAAAATAAATTCAAAAAATAATCCTATAGAAACATCCTAAAGTTTGCGGGATATCTGCAGTTACACCGCGGTGCACCGTACCGCGGTGCACCGTACCGTCTTTGACAACATTGGGTGTAGAAGTTTTACTGGAATGCAGTCGAATGATATTATTGTAAAAATATATTCAAACGGTTCATCATGCCGCATGATTCATGCGCTATCTGGCTGAAGCATTGTCGAATTCATCAACTTAATATTAAGATAACCATGTACGATTTGGAGAAGGGTAAGTTCATCTCTTCATGCGCAATTTTCCGGAAATTGAAAACGTACCTCAACAGCGTTGGCTTTGAATCGCTGGAAACGCATTTATCTGCAAACCAAAATTGCAATTTGGTTGTGGTAAGTGCTTTATCAGCCAAAGGTGATGCGCGAATTCGAAACGGGAGACGCATAGAAGCACCAGACAGCAAATTAGCGAGGTACGAACATTTCTAAACCGCTTCGTAAACATGATTCATATTCGAATTTGCATAACACCGTTGACAAATAAAGTTCTTAGCATATACAAATGTTTTAATATATTACTTAACAAATCAATGTATCAATGATGATGTAGCAACTGCATTGCAGTTGTCGATTTATTGGTCCCGTTATTGAAATCAGTTTTGATACTTGCATTATATCGGGAAAACCAGGAGGAGTTCGGACCGTAACTCCGATAAAAAGACTCCTCTTTAATTTATATTAATTCGATCTTCAAAAATTCGACAATTTTGGGCTCTGTGAAATCTTTGAGAATGACATGAATTTGATGCTAAAGTATTGGTCATGGACGAAAATCCCCAGCAAGCGAAATATACTTCCAGTTGATCATGAATTTATTTTGTGGTATCCAAAATTTTTTTCCCAAAAAACTGCTCGACAATTGCAAAAATAGCAAGTGCGAAAAACGGGATGATTTCAAGGAAGTTAAAGGATTTTTACAGGGGATGTAAAAATGAGATGTTATGTAACTCTTAGCTTATTCGGAATAAATTATTCCTCACTTTTGTTTTTGAAAAATGGCCATATCTCGATTTCTAAAAAAACAACATGGGTGGAGCCAAAGATTTGTCAAAACCTTTCAGAACATCCAAGTCTTAATTTAAAAACTTAGTTGAGCAATTGAATTTTTCTGAAAGGTGTGTCCGCGCAAAAAAAAAGAAAACGAGAAATATGTCCGATAGAAATTCATACTGTGTTTTACGTCCCGTAAAAATACGTAACGGGCAAAGAAATCTTTGAAACTGTTTTCTGACTACCGGACAACCAAATCGCAGGTTCATTTAAATTATTTGTCTTAAAGCCTATGTACCCTGTTTATATGCATAACAAGGTTATCTTCCTTTTGTTAACGTTGTTTATTTAGGTCAGTTATTTGTTTAGGTCAGTATATTTGGTTAAACTTTTTCTTCTCGTTCATTACTAAGTAAATTAGTCTCGAAAATCGTCCGCATGTTTTAATTACTTACCAATTAGTAGGTAATATTCAGCAGTATGCTTCATTAAAATATTCATGAATACTAGTGTGTGTACTAGTGTGTGTACTCGGGACGGCACAAAAAGTTTAAAGTTTTTTTCTGGAACATAAAAACTTCGGAATTATTTTTGTAAATGTAGACTTGAAGTATTTATTACATTTGCACTTTTTGGGGTAGAAACAATGAACTTTCGCCCTCCAACAGTATTTCTGATATGATTTATTATGATCAAATGTGAGTAAAAAGACATAAAGCAAAAGATTTCAAATTTTTCGTATATAAACGTTTTTTTTATTTATAGGGCGTCTCAGAAAGATTCAGAGGTGAGATGTTAATACCTGGTTGACAATGGATCCTGTATCTTTTTCGTGATGTAAAATATAGCTGTCTTTTTTCAAAAATTCTAATCGCAAAGTAAATTTGTATTAATCCTTTTCGACGTGGCCACAGGGACTGTAATAACTTCAAAAATTGCAGTTGAAAAAGGCAGAATATAATCTAGCGGTAATGTCCAAAACTCATAGCACTCTTCAAATAGGATAGGCCGCGTTTGTGTTAACTTTTTGTAGAACATAATTATGGCAATGTATTGGCCAGTATCTGAAATTAATATTTAATAGTTATTGTGGATATTTCTTTATATGACCCTTACTGCGTTACTTTTTGTTGCGGCCTACATGATGTCTTTGTTGATTCGAGCTGCTTGGTATGTTTTAAATTTGAGAAAAGCGAATTCATCTAGGAGAACAAAAAAATAAAACCTCCGATTCGACAAAAAGTCCGAAAAACCTACCTATCTTCCTATCAAGAATTTTAAAAATTATCAGTTCAAAAAACAGATTCCCCAGATGAATTGGTAGCGAGTAAAATTAGAAAAATTTGAATTAGTGGTCACGAATTTCCGATTGGTTATGTGAGCAAAGCATTCAAACAAGACGTTTCATCATTGTCGATGAATTTTAAGGACAGTGGTTCATTTGTCAACGAAGCTGAAAATCGGAACTTTAATTCTACTGTTTGATGATCATTACTAAACCTGAAAGGTTTCTGTGGTAAAACTGTATTTCCGCTTTAATCAATTTTTACGAATAATGTGGTTAAAAGAAACTATAACAGAGTCTGCCAAGTGGTTCAAGGTCAATTGTGGTACTGGTATGGGTAACGAGTTTGTCACCGACCTGAATGGGTCTCCTCGTATATTGACGAGTCCAATTCCTCAATATACGACTAGTCCCCTTCAGTTCGATGACAACCTCGTTACCCACACCAGTAAAATGCAGAAAAACAAGGTAAAAGTATATAATTTCCTAGGGTTACTGGAAACGCCTAAAACAGTAAAATATTAGTTATTACTGGACAATAACTGTCTACTAAAGCCTTATAACATATAAGTTATAAGGGCACAGTTATGTAGTTATTAATTTATAATAATCACATATGTGCCAAACTGGAAAAGCAAAAAGTGCCTATAGGCAAAAAGTGCCAAACTGGAATTATTAGGCTCTGTGGCGCCAAAAGTGGACTTTTGACAGGCATAGCCCGCTCAAATAATACTATCAATATTTTCTACAGGCCTTAATGTCAAAAAATAAACTATGCAGGCTTTCTAAGGAATCGATATGAGATCAGTTTATGTTTACTAAATTGAACGGATGCAAATAATTGAATTCAAATATTGAAAGGCAACTTGTTCTATTGGTCACCACCACTGCCCGTACAAATAAAACAAAAGCGGCGTTTTTACGAAGTACACATTGCTACTCCATAATCTGTCTGTCTTCGTTAGAGCTCCAATGAAAGTTCAGACCCTTCTTGGTCTTCTGCTCCTCAGGTGAATATCAGAGAACAAAATAGTATCGTGACTTGTGAAAACAACTTGGTTAACTTTGTTTCCCGAAAAATGGGCAATATTGGTATGTTTGACGTGAGGTACCATGCGTTATTGTTGGGGTATCACGCGTAATTTATGGCTTAGACAAGTAATTGGTAAAGCATCGTGCTAATCAAAGAAATTAATCAATAACACCCTATTATAATTTAGGGTACTTGCGATACTTTGGGGTCCCTAGAGTACAGGTTTTGATATACTCTTTTGGTGCTATTGCACTAGCGAGGCTGTATCTAATAGTTCCAATTGCTATTCCTAATAGGAAATTGTCGGCTCGATTTTGATAATGCAATGAATTTATTGGGCACCACTATTATCTGGTGGGACCAAGGTGCATATTCAGGTTGACGGCTCGCCTAGGTTGTGATTTTGTGATTTCCTGATGTAATCTAAAAAACTGGAGGCCCAAACTTCGAGGGAAAAAAACTTAACCCATAACGTATTAGCAATAATGCATTGGTGATTTTGAAAGTATTTTCAATCAGGTTGGTCACTGGTAGATTTGATGAAATATTATAGATTTTATGACTTTTTGATAAAATAAGGCAACGTGGAAAAGTTGTTTGCTATCTGTTCATATTATATACTAATAGTGAATATTGATAGAGAGCCTAATCAAAAGCACGACATTTCCAAAAATCTAACGACATATTTTTTTCAATAATTGGGGATCGCACTATTTAACTCCAAATTAAGTTTGATGATATTTACTCAATTTATGTAATACGCAAGCGTGTTCCAAAACCAACACATTCCTCATGTTTATATATTGAAAATGTGGACAATAAAAGACAAACACATATGATGGGAAAACTGCGTTATGGGAAAATTAAGTTAATTATATAGATGTATTCCACTGTCATTGTAGAATGTGAAGAGTAGTCTGGGAATCCATTACATCATCTGCAGGTTGACAACTTCACCATTTTTTAGGTTTTTTCAAAGATTTTTTTGTCGTGTAAACAACCTTAAGCGTAACAGTCTCATCTGCCCACATGGTGTATTTCCTCTAAGGAATTAATGTGTCATATTTTTCGTAGTAAAAACTATGGCCCTTTCGTAGTAAAAACTATGGCCCTTAGCTCAGGTCACGTAATTTAAATTTGCTTCCTAGTGATTGGTCCGTTTATTTTGCCATAAGGTACAAGGCTATACTTGTAATCGCAATATGATAGGTAGTTGAAGACGAACGTCTCTAGACTATAGTTTTTTGCCAACTTCAAATATTTTGTTAACATAAATTGAAGTAGAACGTATATCGTGAGTAAACGTATCCAATAGTGCAATTTTTTTTTTATCTTAATTATACCATACATATTCATGTAAAGTACAAATTACAGTCATCAGTTTNTATATACTAATAGTGAATATTGATAGAGAGCCTAATCAAAAGCACGACATTTCCAAAAATCTAACGACATATTTTTTTCAATAATTGGGGATCGCACTATTTAACTCCAAATTAAGTTTGATGATATTTACTCAATTTATGTAATACGCAAGCGTGTTCCAAAACCAACACATTCCTCATGTTTATATATTGAAAATGTGGACAATAAAAGACAAACAAATATGATGGGAAAATTGCGTTATGAGAAAATTAAGTTAATTATATAGATGTATTCCACTGTCATTGTAGAATGTGTAGAGTAGTCTTGGAATCCATTACATCATCTGCAGGGTGACAACTTCACCATTTTTTTTAGGTTTTTTCAAAGTTTTTTGTTCTAGATCAATTAAGAAAAAAGGTTAAGTCCTTTTTTGCGCCTTATTATTTCAAACATTTCACCAAAAAACAAAACAAAATCTAAACCACCAATAGGCTGTCCACGGTGCGAGGTCCAATAGTCTTGGAGGAATTCAAACGGTAATTTTCCGTTTTTGCCAAATTAATGTCATCAGATGCCGGAAGCTGTGTATTAGTGATTAAAAAAAACCAATTAAATCGCTACAATATAAAGTGCCCAAAAAGCGTTTCCCCAAACGTTAAGTTTGTAAACAACACGACGGTACGGTCCTTAAGCGTAACAGTCTCATCTGCCCACATGGTGTATTTCCTCAAAGGAATTATATGTGTCATATTTTTCGTAGTAAAAACTATGGCCCTTAGCTCAGGTCACGTAATTTAAATTTGCTTCCTAGTGATTGGTCCGTTTATTTTGCCATAAGGTACAAGGCTATACTTGTAATCGCAATATGATAGGTAGTTGAAGACGAACGTCTCTAGACTATAGTTTTTTGCCAACTTCAAATATTTTGTTAACATAAATTGAAGTAGAACGTATATCGTGAGTAAACGTATCCAATAGTGCAATTTTTTTTAATCTTAATTATACCATACATATTCATGTAAAGTACAAATTACAGTCATCAGTTTGGCTTCCTGAACGTCTGTTTGACAAATCGTTTCAAGAAACGGTGCAAAATGGACCAATGAACTATGTTGGTTATAGACTATTCCGATGCCGTATAGCACAAATACGACATCAGTTTTTACGGTTCTAAATTGGAACATTTGGATTTACCCCATATATGATCCGGGATATAATATCCCTTAGTTTTGTCTTCTGTCAAAAAAAAAAACAAACAAAAAACAATAAAAATAAATACAGAAAATACCATTATTACGTAGCAACAATCGAATCAACGTTGTTTGCAATTGGAAATTCCAATTTGGAATAATTAACCTTTTGAAGTTGGTGCTGATTTCAAGGGAATTGCTACTATGCAATAAAATATTTATCACAACCTTCGGTACTCATTTCTCGATCAAATACGCTATTTTGCGCCATAACTTATGGCCCATAAGTAAGGACGGACCATGTAAAATTTGGTCAAAATTGCAATACTCTGGTAAACAGCGAAACTCGATATGTTACCGGTAATCTGGCGGTAATAGTTTAGCTCACTCATGCTTAATCGGGAGTTTTCGGATGTAGAACCGCAATAAAATGTCGAATCTTTTGCTTTTAAAGCAACCTAGTAGGTCTCCAATTTTCGGTCGGCTAAAAATCTCGTATGTGTGTATGACGATTTAATTACCAGTAATATTCGAAAAAATATTATCTAGGCTAGCCGATAATTTATAGCATGGCTGTTATACCAACTCAAAAAAATCCTCACGGCTTACAAGTTGTTTCCCACAATGAGCCCCTGGGAGTTAAATATTACCAATAGTCTCTAAATTTCAATATACCATTTAAGCGGGGCAGAGTCAAAGCTTGGACGAAGAAAACGACAGCTTGCTGCCAAAGGACCACGACCTGATCCGGCTAGTATCAATGTCGGCGAATGTGTCAATGTTCCGGTTCCTGGACAGTGTGACTGTTTGAGCAAAAGCTAGTGATGGCAATCACAATTAAATTATCAATTATGAAATGATTATTCTTAAGGGACGCGGTTTATATACGTATACAGTGTACGGTAAACTGTACAGACTGAAATATCGACAAATTCACCTTTATCAGTTTGGGACATTATCCAATGAAATATGATGCAAAATATGCTGAACCCAGAAATCGTGAAACGCGGTCTTACGGTATACACATCACCTGCGAGTTTATTCGGCCATTTTGCCCGCTCGTTAGGCCGTCCACGCACTGCGGGTATATCCGGCCCGTTTTGAAAAGCAAAAGTGGCCGGATAACCCCGCAGATGGTGTAACGTACGTGTGAAACGCGATCTATAACGTATTTTAATATAATGTTATATGTACACCCGTAGCAATTTATATTAACAAAGTAGTAGTATTTTAACACTTTTTCAGCGAAACCTAAGGTATTTTACAGTTATCGTAACAAACGCTATATCCAAGTATTAGAATACGTTTGGAGTATTTGTGGTGTTAAGATAACTAGTTGGACTGTTCAACTTGGACATGTATGTTAGTTTAAATGTGCACTTGGTGTACACGAATTAATGATCAATTGCAATTACTTCCGAAAAAGCATTCCGACGTCATGCGATCACTGTCTTGCCATTGTGGTCAACTTAGGATGCGATATTCGAAATGAGCTTAAAACTTTAAAAGTCACTCTCCAAGATCTCATCAAAAAGTTCCACGACGAAGGCTTTTTTCCGGGACAACTCAAGCTATCTTTCCTGTATTTTGGAAGTGAGAAAAATATTCACGTGAGTTACAAATTTAAACTTGTACACCGGATGCGCTGTTATGTTGCCAGCCGATATGTTACACTTTTTTCGAAAATTATTAATCTATAATTTATGGTCCATAACTTATGGACTATAACACATATCTTTATATTTTCAGCCCTACGCCGTTATGTTTCACATTTGTGTTGCTCGCCCTATTATGTTTCAGTTTATTGAAAATTTGTATGTGAAACATAACGGCGCACCAAGGGTAATGTAACCGTAATGAATTTTAATAAAACTGGATTTTAAATAATTTAAATAAACTGGAAGTAAAAAGTGAATAGTACCGAAAAAGGTGGGGAAAACTGGGGGCACCCAGATCTGAAAATGAAAAAATCAAAATGACGCATCTAGAAAATAGTTTTTTAAGGGTGGTCTGCTCGATTTGTTTACAAACATGCATGAAAAAGAAAACATTATTGTGGACAAGGCATACATTCCATCAATTTGAAAATGCCATGTACACATTTTTCCAACTTTCGGGAATCATTTCCCATGTTTTTACGCACCATAACTATTGACNATTGTGGTCAACTTAGGATGCGATATTCGAAATGAGCTTAAAACTTTAAAAGTCACTCTCCAAGATCTCATCAAAAAGTTCCACGACGAAGGCTTTTTTCCGGGACAACTCAAGCTATCTTTCCTGTATTTTGGAAGTGAGAAAAATATTCACGTGAGTTACAAATTTAAACTTGTACACCGGGTGGGCTGTTATGTTGCCCGCCGATATGTTACACTTTTTTGAAAATTATTAATCCATAATTTATGGTCCATAAGTTATGGACTATAACTATAACTATAAAAGTTATAGTCTATAACACATATCTTTATATTTTCAACCATACGCCGTTATGTTTCACATTTGTGTCACTCGCCCTATTATGTTTCACTTTATTGAAAATTTGTTTGTGAAATATAACGGCGCACCAAGTGTAATGAAACCGTAATGAATTTTAATAAAAGTGTAAACTGGAAGTAAAAAGTGAATAGTACCGAGAAAGGTGGGAAAAACCGGGGGCACCCTGATCTGAAAATCAAAAAATCAAAATGACGCATCTAGAAAATAGTTTTAAAAAACGCTGCGGAATTGTTTGTGAAATGGAGAATACAATAAAACCAGGGCCAAAGGGTTCAAAAGGGTTCAAAAGCCGAGCCAAAAAAGCGCCCCGAATAAAACAACATTTATAATTTAGATTCCACTCACGTTTGATGACACACTCCAGCAATTCGAAGGCATTTACACTGATCTCCATGAAGTCATCGAAAACATTGAGCCGACGATGAAGGCAAATATGACCGAAACCCTGCACCGGGCGACGAGACTATTCCGTGATTATGAAGATTCTGGAAAGGGATCTTGCGATTCAAAAACGATCTATTTTATCACAAATGGCCATGTTCAATGTGGACATTGTGAATGTACCGAAGTTTTGTGTCCCGATTTTAAAGTTACTGAAGCAGAATGTTGGATAAACACAGTGGCTCAGGTAATTATTTTTCGTTACGCATTTTCGGGCCATGGAATTTTTCAGAAAATGTGTCTCATTAGTTGACCATAAAAACTCTCAAAATTCAGGACCTAAATGGCCAGAAAAATCCAGTTAGCGTAAATTATGACTAAGATAATGAAAACGGCCTTGTTCGCAATAAACTATATAACCCGATGTTAAGTACAATCGAGAACTAGAAGTATTGAAGCAAAACAATCAAGATATTAATATGATTGTCACCACGCCAAATTCAAAAACATGCTCCGACGCAATCGAGAATTTGCCAAGTTGCCATGATCAATGCGCCCAAAGATCAGACCTTGGGTTGTTTAAAGGAAATCGAAATTGAAATAAAAAATAAGTGTTGTCCCAAACAACACAAAAGTATATAACTGCAAATGCTCGCGAATGGATTGGGACACCGCGTGGATTGACCCTGGAGAGAGATTGACAGAACAATACGGTACTATCAGAGAAGATCTTTATGCCTTCATGTCTTATACGTCGATAGTCCTAAATGTGGACAATTTTAAATCGATGTTTTTGGTAATTTTACCGTAAATTAATCCTCAATTTCGATCGACGCAACACAAAACATATTCATGTTTAAACGTTGTATGAAATTACGTCATCAATGGTTGACATCGTTTTTTTTTTGTTCGGCATTTGTTTCCTAAACACAATAAATACATCCGCATGACGGGGATGCATCCGCATTAATAATAGAGGACTAAAATACCGTATGTCTAAATTAGACGCTGTACTGGGTCTTTAACTGTTGATAAATTGTTTTTTTCAAATACTTGATTTTGAAGTAAAAGTGAAAAGAACGAGCGGGAAAAATGAAACATTAGGAGCACCCAGTACACTGTATACAGGTTACACGTGAGACAATAATTCATGAAACCCGTATTCTAACGTGTTATTTTTTAATTTCCGTTCCAGCTAAATCCACATGGTGTTCCGACCCACAATAAAGTGTAATATTTAAATATAATATTATACTTGCCAGTGCTTCTCAGGGCTCGGCAAAGCCAGGCATTTTCAGTGGCTTGGCTTGGCTTGGCTTTTTCCCCTCTTGAAAAATTTTGTCTTGGCTTGGCTTGGCTTTTTTGACCCTCCGAAAAAAATTGGCACACAAAAAGCCAAGCCAAGCCAAGCCATGTGCCAAAGCCATTCGTGCCGAGCCTTGGTGCTTCTTAATATATTGAGAAACCGCGTGGATTGAGTTGAAAGAGAGATTAAAATAATAATACCGTATGTCCAAAAATATAGATCCGTGATTTTAAAATTCTGCACCATTTTATTTTTCACAACCTTGACTAGACCGCGATAATTGTTTGGCGACCTGTGAGTTTAAAAAGACGCGATTCAGTGAAGATTGCTACAATGAAACAAACACGGCAAATCTTTTGCAATGGTCGAGCCAGTACTGTGCCGAATCGAGTGGAAGCAAATCGTGCCTGCCAAATGATTTACGACAGTTGGGCTCGATTGACCACTCACATACGCGCAATCAAGAGATTTTGAATCATTATAAAAACATTGCAAAACCATGCCCGCCCCCATTGAGTGAGTACATAGTTAAGAGTTTATTTTGCGAGACCCATGTGACATGGCTCATGTGTTTTCGGACAAATGTTTTCTAATATAAGCAATTGATAATATAATTTTTAGCCAATGAATGTGAATGTACTTATGGCTTGGACGTGCGAAGGACCCCGCCGGAAATATCGACTGGTTGTTGTGGCCCCCGAGGGCCCTCGGGCCCCCGTGGCTATCCTGGGGAACCAGGTAAAATTGGTCCGAATGGAGCAACCGGTACAAACGGCCCACCCGGTCCGAGTGGCCTACGGGGTCCTGGTGGACGTCCTGGCGGACCTGGCATTTCCGGGAAAATTGGACACCCGGGAAGGCCCGGCATGCGTGGTAAAGCTGGAAATCCTGGTGCTAATGGAAAAGAAGGTACTATGGGCCCACGAGGCAAGGATGGTGTACCGGGGCGACGAGGTCCACCCGGACCAGATGGTGATCCTGGAAAAGACGGCAAAAACGGACTATTGGGTAAAAGAGGTCAATCGGGACCTCCTGGGCCGTCGGGAAAACCCGGTTATCCGGGTGCACCAGGTGTTGGCATTGACAGTGATGAGTATTACAAAGGTAAATAATAAGATTGTATGATTCGGACCGGTAAAGATAATCTTATAATCTATAAATGGCATCTCAATTTGCCAGACATGACACAAAATATTTATTGTTGAGTAGATTTCTCAGAATCGGACCATCATTGAGACGCATTTTTGGGCTCTTTTCACAAAAAAGGCTTTTGAAAATAAGAATTTTCTCGTACTCAACGAATTATATCAAGAAAAATTGCAGTAACTGACTAACTTTAATTCAGAATTCAAAAACCAACTGAGGATTACTCTGAAGAAAACTCTAGCTGATGAAGGTCGCAATTCGAAATTATACAAAAAGTTGATTGGTATTATGCATGCACAGTTTGAAAAAACATGCAAATGTGGTTGCGATTTGGCTAAAGATAACCGCGGTCAATGTTTACCACCCATGGATCCAGTTTTTATTCGCCGCCCACCACCAAACCACCACTTATGTGCCGCTCGGCCCACTGGCGGGCCAACGGCTAGACCAACTGCTAGACCAACTGCTAGACCGACTGCTAGACCGACACCTAGGCCAACAGTTAGACCCAGGGATGTGACATGAAATCTGTTTATCACAATTAATATCTGTGGATTTTAGAAAATCCCGCAATAGGCGTTAAAATCAATTAAAATATTTAGACACCTTTCATTTTGTGAAAAAATAATATATCAAAATCATGAACAGAATTAAGTGCCGATTCTCGATAGGAAGTATTTCAAGAGGAAAAAATTATTTTTTTTCAAGAAACACTTTAACCTTTTTGTTGTCTTTTGGCAGTAGGCAATCCACAATAGCGACGCTTTATACTACTCAGCTTTTTACATAAATTTTCGCCGTTTTTTCTTTCGTATTTTCTAGATAGCCAAACTCGACTTTTTCCGCACGTCAAAAACTCGAATATCGTCATCTAGAAAATGCGGGGAAAAGACGGCGGAAATTCATGTTAAACGCCGAGTACATGTAGTATATACTAACCATGTAAATTTATGGACGCTACAAGCAATAAACTGGTCGGTGCCGTTTTCGGGAAACACATTTTTTGTATCTATTATATATTCCTTGTTAGACCAACACCACGACCGACACAAACTCTTCCAATCTTTGAGTCAACTACCTGGGATCCATCAACGACCACGGAAGAGCCACTCCCGCCACCCGTGGTCACAGTACCTGCAGTAAGAATTCTGAAACCATATGCACGACGACAGATAATGTGGAATCGGGCACGGACACGCTCCCAAGCTGATCAGGCGCGACCTGGTGCTCAATTGAGCCAGTACCCACATGGACGTATTCGAAAAATCATCCGCAGACGAAAGAAGGAAAGAAGACATTAAGCCGAATGTGTTGACTGATAAATAATAAATATACAACAGTCCATTTGGAACAGTTGATAATTGGGAAAAGCTTTAATTTGTTGTTTTAGTAAATTACTATTATACGGTGACTTGACATCTGAAAACAAACTCTGGTGTATCATTCACTTTTTAGAAAGTAACATAGCAGACTTAACCCTAGGTCAGCGGAATTATTCGGTTTTGAGAGCCGCTTGATTTTACTCTTCTGGCGAACTATAGGTCGACGTTTATTAAATCATTTATAAAATTTAGATACGGCTAAATCGGACTCGTAGTTATTCAAGATTGTTGTTTATAATACACCCCCTGCGCTGTTATCTTGCAACTATTACATGAAAAAAATCCGCAAGATAACGGAGCGAACGGGGACATCTGCAAGATAATAGCGCAGGGCTTAACACATAAAGATAGGGATTATTGAAAAATTGGCCGGAAAATATCTGCAAGATAACGGAGCCAACGGGAAAATCTGCAAGATAACGGGTGACAAGATAACAGCGCAGGGGTTGTATAGACTTTATATTCGGTTTGTCATGTTCCACTTTCCTGACAAATTAAAAACGACGAATTGTTGCAAAAATATTCAAGAGTTCGAGGGAACGATTTTGATAAACGACATTCTATCCCGTACGCCGTATTTGATTTCTGAGAAAAAAATGCTACTCAGCTTTCATCATGAAAACCTCAGGTCACCCAAGTTTAGTAGTTTTGCGACGTTAATTTGGTAGAATCCCATATGTAGATCATTTCATTTTTTGCTAGCAAAATCGAAAACAACTGTATATGAAAAACGGCACTTAAAAAGTGCTTTCAATCCAATAAACACGGCACTTAGGAGGGTGGGGGTATAACTTCAAAAAAATGTGTTTTCCACCCGTAAATAATTGAAATACAATCAGTGTGACACAGTGTGAAAATAATTTATTTTGACTAACTGATGGAACTAAGGTCGAAAAACGTTTCTGTACAGTTTTGAGTAAAGGAATGAAAATTATGATTTTCAAAACGTTCGATGTAAATATTATTATTACGTTGAGCGATAATGCTCACCAAACAAATATCTGATAACGATTATAGCTTTTGTTATCCTGAAAGTTGTAAGTTTGTTGCAGTTCGAAAATGAAATAGTGTTTAGTATACGGTAAACTCTCGTAGCCTGAAAAGTTTTATCGTTACATAGGTATATTTATCTCTCAACTTACCAGAGTTTGAAACACGTTTTCGTAGTGAACGTATCTGTTGTCATTTTCGGGACACAACTTCCTCAATTATAAACAAAAACACTTACAAAAAGTCACTTTTGTATCATTGGGTTTATTTTGTTGTTCGGTGTAATGTTTTAGAGACTATTTTTAAGATCCCCTTTAAAAAAACGCTTTATTCCAAATTTTGACCAATTGGCAATGTGACTAATGTTACGCTAAATGTGAAATGCCAAAGGGATGAAGTTCGTGGATGAAATTCGTGTGTTGACCGGATAAAACAGTAAAACTATAAATATTCTGCAGGTTGTTTTTCATCGTGGTGCATGGGCGCATATCGGCGACGGCGAAATACAAAATCAATGGCCAGTCCAAGAAGAAGTAAAAAGAACACCAATCCAAAAAGTGATATGAAGCCAATTTTTGCCTTAATTATGTTTGTTTTAAATGTGACCTTTTCAGCCGGTATCATGAATATGAGAGGCGGTGAATACTGGTACGAATACTGGTATAGGGAGAAACTTACTTAACCCGTTCTCTTACACGACAATGTTAACACGGATTTTGTAAACAATTTTTCTGAATATCCGTGAACCCATAAATTGCGTTAAAAATAAATCACTCAAAAAGTTTTCCGTGTTAAAAAGCGTGTTACAAATGCCATGTTAAAAAAGTTCGTGCTGAAAAAGTGGATCCCACTGATATACAATTGTAATCTATCGACACTTGATCATAATTCACCTAATTAACTACGAGTCACTGAATTTTTTTTTCGAGCTTAACTCCCAGGGGGAAGTGCGTGTAAATAGACACGCAACTTGTTTTTTTCGTCGATTTAAGGCATATGTGCGTGTTACACACATTTTCTCCCTACAGGTTCCCAAAACCTCCTTCCCCCTGAGAGTTAGAGATGATAAAATTTTATACAAATTATATTTATTTTAAATATAGTCGAAATCATTTTCAACCATGTTATCTATTTTTAGAACATATTATATAGTGATGTAGATATACCTCATGCATCTCTTCGGTAACCATTAGGGTAGATTCTGGACTTGTTGTACCTTCCGTTAACATTCTCAGAGTAGCATTAGCGCCATTTTCCGGCATTTTCTGAAAATTAAAAAAATAGCATAATGAAATATTTACAACCAATGTTTACAACATACACTTTTAAAATATAGTTTGGCTTTTGCCAAATTCATCTTCTAGAAGCTTCTGTTTTTGGAACTAAAACCTTTTCTGCTAGAAAAAGGGGCTATTTTTATAACAAACAAATGTTACAATATTAAAAATGAAATAAATGAAAAGTTAATAAAACTATAGAAATACCTATATCAAATCTCGACAAATGATCTCTATACCGTATAATTTTTGAATAGACGTGAAATAGTTTCACCGGCTCAACTGGTATCTTTGCGATAAAAAAAGACACAAAGATTTTTATCACTGACGTCAAAAAATATCTTCATTTTTTTTTATATTTTTTCGTGTAATGCAGCAGTGTTTGCCTGACACCCTGACGTGATTGGTTTGATAATTAAGTATTTTTTGTGTCGATCGTAAGACAAGCGAGTCATTAATGAGCGTGTACTTTTCCGACATTTGTTTATTTACACATATCTCAACTAAAATAGGTCTTGATATTTTACGGGAGAATGATTTAACCCCCAAACACGATTATTTAGCACATCCCTGAACACGACGCCGGGCATTTTTCCGGTGCCTTGTTTACTCTTCTTTCATCGTTCTTAATTGCTCACCGAAAGAAAATCGATGGTCCTGAATTGAATGAGCATACGCTTGAAAACTCCCCGGCCATTCTTGGACACTTTTTGGTTGATTTGACCACACAAACCCAATATGATTTTTTGTAGGCTAGCGAACCGTTTACTAGTTTGCATTTTTAGAAAAATTTGTCAGAGAAAAAAATGTGTGTAAAAGCTCTTCATTGCAAATAACCCATTTTTGGTAGCGGAAATAAAATTGTATTTATTTTTTGCTGTCTGACTTTCTAATCGATTATTCTTTGTTGGTTTTGAGTGTTACAAACAACCGAAAATAGTATTTTCTTACACGGGGCCGGACAAACGTCCGGGGGTCAGATACTCTAGCGTAAGTATTTAAAGAAATGGTAATATAAATACGGAGAGCGTGGGCGTAAATTGACGAAATGTTACATTTCTGAAAGATAATATGATGCAAGTTAACTGCGTAGGCAAAAATATGTTGGAATACTTTTAATATTACATTTCGGCGAGAAAACTGCTCGAAAAATAATTACGCAAGTGGTGTACCTGCGCTCTAATTTTTCACTTTTTTAAAATATTTTTACAACCTACGCCCTGCGATATTATGTTCAACCCAACGAAAAAAATCTACTAAAATGTAAAGTTTAACATCGATTATAGTAAGCATAAATGTCATATTATTTCAGTAGCTTACTATAATCAGTCTCCTTACACATCTGTATTTCTTGTACTAAATCAAAATTTGGCGTGTTAACAAAAGAAACCGTTTGTGAATTATCATCGTCATAAATCCCTTATAATCATCACAAATTTTAACCATCGAAAATCATCGTTTGACGGGTAAGACCGATTAGTAACGGAAATCTGATGAAGAAATGTCTATGTGATTACACAAATATTATTTATAAGTTTAAAACAGATTTCATAGTTTTGAAAAAATTGAATCGGGCTGGCTGGTACCGGAGGCATGATACGGATATTTGGATAAATTATACTACAGTCCTTCACCCATATAGGAAACACCATCGTTGTGAAAGTTGTGTTACCTATTTGCAAGTGTATATTCAAGGCGTAACAATTCTCAATAAATAGCAGGGAATAAAATTTAACGTCTCGTGAAGAAAATCTCCCAACACTTCCAATCCTGAATGAGAGAAACGCTGATTGTGAGATTATTCTGTGTACTACACCGGGTGCGCAGTTATCGGGCGTCCAGTTATCAGGCGGGATTGTGCTGTTATCGGGCACCCTTTGCTTGTATCAGGCGGTTTTTTTCCATATTTTTGGATATATATGACTAAATTTCCTGCTCGTCCTGTTATCGGGCACCCTCGTGCTGTTATCGGGCGGTTTTTTGCATATTTTGTTTTACCTTATTCCGCTTCCGCCCTGAGCAGTTATCGGGCGCCAGATTGAGGTTTTCTTGTCGCGAAACCCGCCCGATAACTGCACACCCGGTGTATTTGGAGAAGTAATATGAAAACAATTTTTCTGCTAACTTTTATCGCACAAATCGCGTCAAAAACGCACCGAGATACTGTTCTGGAGAGAATGTGCGACGTTACAACATGCTCGAAATGTCGCGAAGTTTTCAACGTGGGCACAATGGCCCGAATGCAACTCTACTGTCGACTTTTACTTGCTTTACCCGGTTGCTGCCAAAGAAGTTTTCTGTTGCAGACTTTTTAAATGGAAAAATTTTATTGAAAACTCTGTCATAAATTGAACAATTCTATTTGACGTGCAAATGCATAGGAAGAAAAGTGAAATGGTCGAAATACCAGTGGAACTACTACTGGTATCGAGCAACGCTCGGCGACAGTCAGCTGATCTTCCATGTTCAAGTTAAATGCCTTCGGGAGTTTTTGAACTGGGCAGCCGAGGCGAGCACAGTTCATAAAATTTCGGAGCTCGAGAGGCGAGTCGACCACAGCTCAATGAAACTTCGGACTCATGCTTACCACAAGAGAGTTTCAGAAATAGTTTTTAGTGGATGTTTCTTGGTAGAAACTTATTGGCGATTTTTTTATCAACAGTTTTCGAATAAAGTAATTTTTCAGAACGTTTTTGCGTTCTAAATTTTCCTAAATAAAACGGCGACTGTCTATGAAAGTTTGAGCAAATTAATCATACAATTTGTAACAAACTTCGTTTAGTAAGCGAAAATTTATGCCAATTTCACAGAACGTAAAGTTTGCTGATTGTTAAATTAATTGTATTATTTATGTCCACCAAGTCGCACTAATTTTTTGGCTGTTCAATTAATAAACTAAACCTAACTGTAGATGTTTAACACTTGTTTACGCACCAAGCTCATACAAGATATAAATAATTATATTGGATATTATAAATATGGCCACTAATTAAGAGGAGGATTACAGCAGCTTTGCATGTGAATATTATGATACGGTCAATTAGTAACTATAATAATCTAGAGTCCATAAATCAATGGAAACATGAAAAACCATTATAATATAATGATGACAATTCAAATTTGCTAGTTAATGATTAAAATCGTAAAATCATCAATTCGGTCTCCAATTCATTTTCAAAAAATTAATTTTGCTACTCGCTATCGGAAAACCTTTTTTTATTTCGCTAATTGAGCACCGAATCCATGATCAGATGACCTTATTAGTTAAAAAAACACGAGTCCTCCGGTAAATAAACCATTCGCGATCCCGCGGGAAGTTAAAAAAAATACAAGCCGACTGTATAATACTAAAGTTCATAAATGTGATTTTTCTTCTTGAAAAATCTCAGATTCAATATTTTAAAATATTGAAGTTTTCCAATAATTAGATACACGACTTATCAGTTATCTGAGCACCAAGTACTCAAAAATGTTAAGATAATTGAGCTTGGAAAATTGGAAATCCCGATATTTTTTGGTCGTAAAATTCTTCAGATAACCCAACTTTATTGAGATAACTGGTGAAGGGGTGGTTATTTTACATTTTTGCTGAGCAGTATTAAAAAGTAACTGTATCACTGAACTGAACCGAAATTGTGAATAAAATGAATAATAAAAAAACTTTAGAAAAACACACGTATGTAAACATTTGCCGTGGATTTGTATAAGCAAAGTATTTTCGGAAAGCAAAAGTATTTTTTCCGCCGAAGCAATCAGAGCTTAACAACGCTAGACCGGATATTTTCAATCTTTAACTAGAGATTTCCGGCAGCGTCATCGGATTATAGACGTTGACGGCGTGATATCGCAGGAT
>SCLG01000308.1:86169-100045 GCA_004367875.1 Oikopleura albicans | reverse complement strand
TTTTTTATATTTTTATTGTTTTATATTTTCTTTGAAATAAACAAAAACAATATAATAGTCAAGTTTAAATATCCGTGTGGTCACCAAATTATGATATACTTTGGGTATATCGGGCTCAGATAAACAAGACTATATATATTTGGGTTTTATTTATTTCGTGTAAATATGTAAAAAGGCAAAAGTAGAGTGACGAGGAAACGGGCTCGAGTTGGAGATGAGCCAAATAATTTCGCAGACAAAAGGTGGAGCGCGGGAGGTGGATTTTTGATCGCGCGAATATTTTGGTCTTATATTTTAAACCAAAATAAAAAGCACTACACAATCAGCGGCCACAATTCAAATCAGCGTCCAATAAGCGCGCCAGTTTGAAGGGAAGTTTAACGGAACAAGATTTCAGCCCGATTAAAATATAACTCATTGTACAAGTTGTAACTTACAAGTCGCAACTTACGAGACTGTTAAGTTAAATAGTTAATAGTTCAACTAAATTATCTAGGAAAATACGCTTGGTACCCGCTATCGACACGTTATTTTCATATTCATCAAACAGGGTAGGTCTTCAGCAGTTAACTAAGATTCATTGATTTTTGATTGACTTTTTATTTACTACAGTTAGTAATTGTAAGAAGAAGTAAACAGTTATATATTATACCTGGTATTCTTACCTACTATTACACTGATAGATCATACTTCTTGCATGTAAGAAACATGCATTTGAAATATTATTGAATACTTTTAAACCGAAGAGACCCTTATTGTTTCATATTTTATGAATCATACTACTTAGTAAACTTAGTCTAGGTATTGTACAGCAAATGTAACCTATCCACATAAACTTCCGTGGTTCAACGAAAATGTTTTCTGACAATGTCTGACAGTGTTTTTATGATCGAAAATATTTCCAAAAAAAAAAATTGATTCAAGAAGCCTTTCAATAGAAATAAAATCAGAAATGAAAAACCGGAAGTCCCAAGTTGAGGCTCATATTCCAGATAACTGCCAATAGTTATGGTCCATAACTTAAAAATGGTAAATGATTTCCGAAGAACTAGAAAAGTTGAACATGGCATTTTCAAATTGATAGAACGTGTGACTTATCCACAATAAGGTTTTCTTTTTGACACTTTTTTATAACAAATGGACCCTACCATCCTTAAGTTAAAAAATAATTTGCGAAAAAATTCGAGGGTGTTGATTCGGTCAGAAAAAAACGAGATTATAACGTTATTGAGAAATCGGAACTTCACTCGATTGATCATTGCATACATTTTAATTAATTTTGTAGGTTGGGAGGGCATGACGCGCCAAAAATAAATCACGTCCGACTCTTAACAATGATGTGAACGTATTTAAATTTTATTACAGTTTTTTTTTGTATTCGAATCATCCGACAAAAAGATAATCCTATCGGATTTATGCGTAGTGTACTTAGAAAGTTTTGTGACGGGAATTTGCGTTTAAAATAACCACGGCGGTTATCATTCATAACCAAATCGGCCAAAAATTGGACATCTGAAAACTGATTACTCTAAGTCAAGCGCTTAAATATATTTGCAAACTTGCATTCGCTCAAACTACTTACTCGATATCTGATTTAACCATACTTTACGGTTTTTACTCACTTAAAATTATAAAAAAAATGCAAGTCAATTACGAAAATTTTCACCATACATAAATAGTTTTTAGATTAACCGGAAAATACAATAAGAATGATTTAATTTTTTTATTTTTCATTTTTTTGACTTGTCGAGGTTGACGCCAGTGGAAATAGAGGCAGGCCAATCATAGACGAGGAAAAACATGTAGGTGGACGAAGAAGAAATATGCGATATCCAAGCAGTGACGAAATCAAAAGAACTTTAACAAAGAGCTGTTCACTAGTTACTATTTTTTAAACTATGAATATTATGTACAAACTATGTGCAATGTAATTTGTTTGTAAATGATTTTTGTAAGTACAAATTTTTCTTTGGTATATACGGTATATACCAGACACGGGTATATAATATACCCCTTGCGCCGTTATCGGGTCAGAATCCATGGGGTCAAAATTTGGACTCAAAATTTTCCAGTCACCCGCCTACGCACTGCGCCATTATCGGGTGACAAAAATTTTGTCATCTACACCACCTGAGGGGTTATCTTACCAGGGGTTATCTTACCAAGATTGGGTTATCTTACCACTTTTTGGACCAAAACGTTTAAAGGTTTCCGCCTACGTCCTGAGTGGTTATCTTACCAAGGTTGGATTATCATACCACTTTTTAGATAATTTAGGTATAANACACTGGATAAAGGTAATTGTGGATAAAGGAAAAAGTGGATAAAGGCTAATGTAGATAAAGGCAAAAGTTAAAAAAGATGTCGCAAAAAAAATTGTCAAATTTACCTTTCGAACAATAAGACATGATAACAATTCATTTGGTGCCGTTTTAGTTGTGAAATTTGTGAATACTCGGACGTTTGAACTGAGTCCAATCAAATAAGTCATGATTGGCACTTAAAAGTGCCTTGTTAATTTCAATTAATATATAATTTTAAAGACAGCAAAGAAAAATAAAATATTTCGTTTCAAACCATTTGAGAATCTTATAAATTGAAACCCGAAAATATTTAAAAAAAAACTGAAATTGTTTGTTTTTTGAAGAGTTACCTAAGATCTGCCGAAAATTGTATAAGTTTTTTTCTTGTTTTTTTTTTAATTTGGCAGTATTTTTTTTTGAAAAGTTTACATACAATAAAAAGACATATTTAATTGAGTCTTTTTGCGCAATTATCTTGCATATAATAAAAACACATGATACCGTAAGGGGACGCTCTGACTGCCACGATGACGTCATAATAGCGTTACAAATCATAGAAAAATTGCTCGAAGCCTGACAGTCTGAGCGCCCTCATACGGTACATTTTTTGCAAAGTATTTGCGCAGGTAATCAGATAATAACTATAGTAATTTCATAGTCGCGAACTTCCAGTAGTAAATAAATATTCGGATATAAATTTAAACATAAATTTGTTCATTATTGTTCTGAATAATCAGTGTTTGTATACTTCACTTCATTTGTGTTCGTTTTTATAACATGTGATCGACGTTTAGACTATAACTTATAGTCTATGAGTGTTAATCATTATGACGCCTACGCTCTGCTATGACAATTTATTTTTAATTCGATTTGTTTGTTTGCGTTGAGACATTTTGTTTGTTGCTTCGAAAAAATCAGGTTGGTTTTGATACTTGCGAATATATTTTTTTTTTGATATAATATTCTGAATTTGGTGGATTAAATATAGAATTTGCCACCTATGTCCACCGGGGGCAACTCGAGCCGTATGTGAAATATTCGTAATGAATGATAACTTATAATTTAGAGTTATATTATAAAGCTTATGGCTTTTGTCTTTTTTGTATGAACCGGAAAGTAAATTTTCGGAACGGAACTTTCTTTGTATAAGTCTCTTTGAGTAAATATTAAGAACAAAGGCGAATTTTTTTTTGAAGATAGTTCAACGCTTTAACAATTATACGCTCTGATTTCCAATGTTTTTGATCAAAACTAATAAGTACACATCGAGTGCATTAAGAATGCAAAATAATCCAACTGCAAAGTATCTCAAGTAAACCTTTTCCGTAAAAATAATTATGCAAAAAAATATATTTCGTATCTTTTTTTCCAAGAAAAAAATTATGAATGATTTTCTAATCAGTACAAGTCATTATATACCCTTGTAACGTTTACGTCAACGTAACCCAGCTTGTTTACAAATGTGTCGAGAACATCACAATTAAAAATCCCCAAAATTTCTCAATTACTATACTACTTCTATTGCCAATAAAGATTTTTGAAAAGTTAGATGACATGCGCATTATAACATGTTGTGAAAGGACATACCTTGAAGTTATGTATTGGCCTGGTGTCTGTATCAAATTATAATGATACAATATTCCAAACTCTGGAGAACGAACCATCAGCCGATTATTTTGCCCCGTAGAGATTTATTGGGACAAACTTGAACGTGGAAGTTCCCGGGTGGAATAACATGTGATAATGATGTGGGAATCATTATTTAGAACAGTGATGAGGAATTTTGTCTCGAAAAAATTATTTTTGTAAATACACCGGGTGCGGAGTTATCAGGCAGGTTTGCCCGCTCGTTGAGTTATCAGGCGGTTTTTTCCCCAAAAATCTTTTCAGTTTTCCGCCTAAGCCCTGCGGAGTTATCAGGCACCCTACGGAGTTATCAGGCGGTTTTTTGTCGCGAAACCCGCCTGATAACTCCGCACCCGGTGTATTACATTCATAAAAAATCATAAAAGAATTGTTTTTTTGTTATATGTCTCAAAATATACGTCCTAAATGAGAGCAGCTATGTCTGACTCATGATATAGATTAATATATTTCAATGCTTTCAGCGTTTTCTTTCACACGTCGAGCCGGGTAACATCAAAATATTTAACCCAGTTAATCGGTTTAACCACAACAGTCGTTTTTAATGTTTGCTTTAGAGTTAAGGCGTATCTTTAACCAGCCCAGAAAAGCTGAAAGGTCTAAATATTAGAGTAAAATACAACGGAACTCATATACAAGCCACTACGGATTAATCTAACCGACAAAAATAAACCCACATGATATAGTACAATTTCGTCTTCTTCGATATCCACATCAAAGTGTATTGAAACCAAATGTAACACTTTTAAAAAGATAAATAATTTGAATGAAATTTATCACTTTTTGTATAAATATAAGGTGCTATAAGGTGTATAAAATATAAGGTGCTTTGTTAGTTATGGGTTAACCAATTGTCAATTTATTGAATTCAGTTGAAGCACATACAACTAAAATAATTATCGCCAAACAACGCTACTGACCCGTCTTTAAATATGATATATTTTGCTTTGATATGAAAGACGTGTACATGAAACGTGTACATGAGACACTGTATAAAAGACACTGTACAATTAAATTTTTTACCGTTATTAAAATTCTAGAAACAGAGAAACCAGACACACATAGTCAAATCGTGTACATGAAACGTGTACAATGAATACTGTACAATTTAAATTTTTTACCGTTATTAAAATTCTACAGAAACACTAGTAGAAACAGGGAAACCAGACACACTGTATCACACGCATAGTAAAATCTAACATACAAGTACAACTTACGCAAACAAGTAGAGTCGATTAGGAAACGGAGTGAAAACTAGGGTCCCGATTTTTTCTTCAAAAATTGTTACCCAGTTACCTAATTGTTACTCCGTTTCGACAAACATATTTTCTAGACTTTGACCAATAAAAACGGGAGCGCAGGAGTTAAATTTTTTAGCAAAACACTTGTTAAGATAACTGTTTAGGTGTATATAAAAGTTAATCAACCTAACAAATAAAATGGGATGTAATGAACTAATTTTTGATTTTCGGTTTAAAAAGGTGTCCAAATATCAGAAGATACTGAACCAGCAGCGCCTTTATACCTTAAAACGGGAATTGATATCACCGAGGCCGGTATTTTGACCCCATCCAATAGACCGATAGCAACAAAATAACAAAACAGTTAAAAATGTTTGACATTTTTACAAAAAAAAGAATGAAAAATTATAAATTAGTATTTTATGTTATGATATTATTTTTATACAACCCATAAATTATTTATTTTTTTATGAATATAAAATTTTAATATCTAAAAAAATTCTCCATCTGGTTACTGTTACTCCATTTCTCCCTGTTACTCCGTTGGCTGCTTCTAGGGTTGCCTCAAAATCTCGAAAAATTGTTACTTCGTCAGTTACTTCGTTTTTTAATCGACTATAACAGGGAAACCACAACATCATATCAAACAACTTTTTACACATTGTCGACTTTTATTACACATTTTGAAATGAGGTTAAACATTAAAATATCGTTGTATTGTCAAACATTGAATAACAGACCAAGTAATTATGTCAGTCAACTATGTAATACACAGTGAGTATTTAATGCAAAATTTTGGACCATTTCATTACAAAAACAAAATACAAAAAACTACGTACTGTACTTCAATCAAACAAGGAAATTGCGAATAAGATAATGCGTAATTTGTGATTTTGGTATTAATTTACAGAGTTTATAATAAACAATTTGTACCTGTAACATCGATTAAGGCTGAATTTGGGTCGCAATTAGCGAAATAAAAAAAGAGGCGGCTTTGGAAGACGTAGACGTATTTTTCAATACATTTAATTTGGTTCCCCTCTAACCAATCACGTCAATGTAAAATGAGATAACCTCTTCCATGGCCGCCTCTTTTTATTTCGCTAATTGCGACCCAAATTTAGTCTTAATCGATTTTATAAAGAATTGTATAATTTCTATCGTGTATCAAAGCTCAATATTTGCCCATTTTTGATCTAGAAAATAAAATGGCGGGTACATTGTCATAGCCTTTCTCGTTCACAATTATTTATCTTCGTTATCGAACTCGGCCTGTTATAATTTTCTAGATAAAAAATCGGCAAATTTTGAGATTTGACACACGATAATTGGATCGCTGGATTCCAGACTCTGGAAGTCATCTGGTCAAAGTACACCGTATGAATCATACAGTATGTTATACGAGTTATAAATTATAAACTTTTAAGTTAAAAGTTTTAACAAGATTATTGAAAGTGTTTACGCTAGAGAGATAATAATATTACTGCTGCAAAGGTATATTTTTAGTTGTGAAATTTAAACTAGTCTTAAATGATGTAATTTCAGTCAAAAAATTCTGAATGTCATTAAATTTTCTTTCTTATCGCTAAAGGTGCTAGAGAGCATACAGATAAAAATAAAACAATATTTTTTTTGCATGGCTTCCCACTATGGTGGTTTAATTGAGCTCCAAAAAGTTGTATTTCCTATCATGACATCTAATTTGGTTTAACACACCTGAGACTTGTTAAAATCCACAACGGAAGGAACATTTTTGATTGAAATTGCCGCAGTTTATTCCACCATGGACAGTAAGCCCTGACCACGTTAAAATTCTAAAAATGAAAGTCAGTTTGATTAGATTTGACTGAATAATTTAATTAGGTCGCCATTTTTGGGGATAAGCTTAGGGAAGATCAGCGACAAGTGACGACAAATGTTGACATTGGCTTGAATAAACAAAAATTATTGACATATGCAATATAAAAATAAAATTATATTCAGTACGTGAACTTGCATAACGATATGCGGGTTATATTCACCACCCTAAGCATTAAAAATAACACCTTTCATTTGAAATAACGCCTCGCATTTTAGATAACACTTTTTTCCGCAAATTATCACCGTTAACGCTTAGCGTTAGTAATGCAGTATTTGAAATAACAGTTCGAATTTGAAATACTAATTTTCATCTTCAAACATAATTTTCATTTTCAAAATTTCAAAATGTTCATGTCAGTTCAAAAGGTTCGCGGATGTATTTTGAAAAACCCTATATGTCAAGAATATGACTTTCAAAAAACAAAAAATCGACTTATTTCGGACAAAAAAAACGAGTTCTCCAAAAAACAAAACATGTCTGTTATTATGTCTGGTCCATTTTTGGACGATTTTATTTTAGACCAAAGAAATACTTCTACCAATTTGTGCACCTAATTCTACAACAAACAAGACGCGCGTTAAACTACTTAAATATTTACAAATCATCATGTGTGAATTGAATTGGCATTTTCGGCAAGTACAAAAAAAAATTGTGTTTTTTTTTGTTTTTTTTTCTGTTTGAATTTCCCCGCGAAAACCCCCCAAAACTTGAAATCGCCACGTTTTGACTGATAATCCCCCTATTTTTCTTTGCTTACCCGTTAAAAATGGAAACCCAAAATGTGGCGATTTCAAGAACTACCCTAAATACAGTTGAATTGAAGCAGTCTTAAACAATTTAGGGGAAATTCTTAAAATTTAAATTATCTGAAGTTGAGATTCTCAACAGCTAACGTTAAATGATTAGTATTGAAACTTGGTAACTACTAAATTTTTTTTCTGGAGAAAATTTCCATCCCTCCTAATAGATAAATCATCCTTTCTGAAAAAAGTACCCGTCAGATTTATGCGGAGCATTTGGCACAATGACCAGATTTGTCCAAAATTATAAGGTTGCCCAAATGTCACTTCTTCATAGCGATGCCACGGTACATTATAACACGCGTAACCGGAAAACGCGTTCAGACGACAGGAAATATGAACTTGGTGGATCAAAAAATTGGCCGAAAGCACAGTAAGTTCCAATCTGTTTGTTTTCACGTTACGACTTACATAGGTAATCCTTAATCTAAACAAATCCCTCATTGCGCTCCATTTCCGTTTTTAGTTGGATTTATTAAGTTGGTGCCAACTACACCAGTGGCGCAGTTATCTTGCGAAAGTATTTTTTAATGGCCAGATAACTGCGAATCTAGTAACTGCGCGAACTGTGAACATTCTTAGGAAAAAATGTAATGACGGGCAGGGTTGTAAAACCATATTATTTTCACGTAAGCGAAATGTAACATTTATTTATCATTTATGTGGGTGTTTTCATTACCACTTATGTTTTGTGGATGAAAAATAATAAAGAGGCAAAAAAAAAGAAATGAGTAGCCAAAGTTTTGGAGCATGAATACTTCCGCGTGAACTTTCCAAACTCGCACTCGATTTGCGATTTAAACCGTCTTAAACAAGAGTCTTATCATTTCGCAGGTCCAGAAATTTACAAAACAATGCAACTCAGTTATTTAGGTCAACAAACTTTTAGAGAAACTACGTAAGCAAGCTTAACATTATCAACCCTCCATTTATAAGGTCACTTCAACCAGTAGTTTGCTCAAGTACGATCAGGGAGTCATTGCCTAACCTTTAACTTCTATCCTCTGGTTAAGACCCTTTGTAATCCGTACTAATTCTATTTTGCTTATTCCGACCCCATAAACACAAACTGCTGTAAAATTGACGTAAACATTTAATATTTTGTAATAGTAATAGGATATCCACGTACCTACTAAAGTAAAAACATCGTTGAAGTTATAATCGTTCTATGTAACAGGAATAACTATAGCATCAAACAAACTAACATTTCGTGTACGCTACACGTTGTACCCTCAGTTAGACTCTTCAGCAGTCAAAGTGTCCAAATAAGTGAAAAATTTTTAATTAGGGTGTGTCCTAAAACTGAAAAATTTGACTCATTTTTCTCAAATAAGTGCACTTTTGCGGGGCTCGCCACAATTGGCTCGCTTTGGCTTGCTCAAAGCCAAAAATTGCAAATTGGCTTGGCTCGGTTTGCCCTGCACTATTAGGCAATTTGTCAAAAAAAAGTTATGTCCAAATAAGCACACAGGAGGGCCTGCGCGGTTTACGCCTAGCAAATTTTCCGGCCGCGTTTAAACAAGAATTTGAAATACATAAATGAGACTGAATAAATACGATTTTATATAAAATTTGTAAATAAAATACTACAAAATTACCGTGAAACTTATCTAAAAAGGGTGCTTTGAAAAGTGTAACCTACTTATGAACTATAACGAATCACTTCCTTTGCATTTTGAAAGGATAATTGATTATCTGTAATTTTCGTCAAAAATAAATATGAATGACGGAAACCCTAATTGCTAATAATTTTCCCGAAAACAAATACCAAACCATAATCGATGGACTTTTGCGGTTGTTTATTTACCCCACGACTGTACGATACTACATCATACAAGCGCGCTTTGTGACAGTACTTAGCATTTCGGAACCGAGCCCGACGAGTAAATAGCAATTTGCGACTTTTTTGTGTAGTTGAGCTAATCGGTTAATAGTCATATTCCTGATTGAACAATTTTCTTTCAACTGTGTTCTTCCGAATCTGATCCGTTTTGTTTGACGTTGAGCGTCACAGCGAGTGTGACAACTCACTTGTGGATCCTTAATTTCGTTCAACTGGCAATTGGTATAACTGTGATTCGCCGAGTACAACTAGATAAATGTCAGTACCAAGATGACAGACGAGAAAATTATTAGATTAATTTAACCGTAATACGACAATGATTAAGTTTTTATATGAGAAATTTACCATGAAATCGACTCTAACCCGAAACGCATTGAAAAGTCCGTACCAAACTTTCCGTTTTGATTTCTAGCATTTTTTGTAAAATACATATGACCGTACCTTGCTTCTTACATCGAAGTTTTCACGAAAGGATACTACACGAGCTACACGGTGTAGCCTACACCCAGAGTTTGAAAAACACAGGTTTTTGAGCGTTGTTAGTTAGTCGCTTTAGTCGACTAAAGCGAACAACGCTTTGTCCTTTGTTTGTCGTTAGTCGACTAAAGCCGAACTTTAGTCGCATTTTTTTTAAATATACCTATCTAGAATAAAAGAAGTTTATATACAAGAATCAATTAACAACGATGTATTCCGGAAAAAATGACGGTTAGAATTTTAAAGGTTTAAATGATAGAAGTACAGTTGCAAAAATTATTTCAATTTCAATCAAATATCTGATTCATAGTGTTCATGAGAAAACTTAGCTCAAAGGGACACGATGTAACATTGAAAAGTAGTTTGAGTGGGTACTTAGATAGGTTATCTTATAATGAATAATACTCAAAACCAATTGGGAGTTAAAATATTGCAATATTATGCTAGTCGCATAGTGCGAAATTAGAGTATTAAATCTTCGTTTTAATTTTTCCTAAAAAACAACATAATTTTTATCAAAATCTTATCAAAGAATTCCAATACTCGGCATTTTTATAGGCATTTTTGAACGGAAATTTTGAGACGCACTTTTTCAGTGCTTATCATAAAAATTCCTCATAATCAAGGTCAAAATATCTGTTAAACAGAAACTCTACATATAATTTAAAATGACTCAATAATATGGAAATTTTACAGATGTAGTTTCACAGAGATTCTCAAAAACACTAGTCATAGTCTTCTTTATGGGTTATGTTCAACAAAAATATTTATTACTATTTTTAAATAAGTCAATTATATATACAATGCAACTTAAGTGTCACTAGAAACTACTTGTTTCAAGGGTCTTGAATGAAACCTGCTGTAACTACAGGGTAGTTAGTTATTATGGGTCTTTACTGCATAACCTCTAAAAAGCCATCGACTTGGCCAGGCTGACGTAAACATTTGCCATCCAAACAACAGTTTAACATATTATATGTTGTATATAAACTACAGTCAATAGAACTGAATTTAATACTTTTAATGAGCACCGTGGCAAAGATCGAGTAGATTTACGGAATAAAACTACCCAATTTGGCAATCTCATCGGCCTCTGAAGCACAACGAAACTTAGATTTTAGTCATACGCATTACTATTACTATTCGTCGTGATATTAATTTTTCAATTCTCACGTGGGAAGTGTCCTTTCCTACAAATGTTTTGGACTGTTTAACAAAGCTGAGAAAAATTTGGCCACTATCAATCGAATATCTGAGACGTAAGCGAAGTGATAAAGATAAATAGATTATTCTCATTCTGAAGATAAAATACAGTTGTGAACACTAAAACGTGACAGTTTTTGGCAAGTGATAGTGTCACGTTCTCGTGTCCACAACCAGAGGTCGGCAGGAGTTGAGTATAAAAACTTAGGCACCAGAGAAGACCCAATATCAGAAATCAGAATCAAATGAAAAAAAGCCGTTTTAATCACGCTTGGTTGATAATTTCAAAAAAATACATAATCATTGTCCAACCTGTGTTTTGGGTTACAAAACTACTTTTTAAAATTTTCTCAAAACACGTAACTCTTTTGTAAAATATGGCAGTTTATTTTTTGCATAATTTTTTGCAAAACAACTGAAACTGAAAAGAGTAAATTTGACAATTTGTCAAATTTACTCTTTTCAGTTTCAGTTGTTTTTTCAGTTTCCGTTGTCTTTTCAAAAAACACTAAAATATAATTAACATATTGTTTGTTTCTATTTGCGGCAAAAGCGAGAACTAAATCGCCAGTTACAAAGTATATGTGTCGGTTTTATTCACCAGATAACTGCACGAGCCGTAATTTTCGTAAAGTAACTGCGAACTCTGTATTAATTGTGTTATTGGTAGATATGGTAGAAGTGTGCAAATCGAAAATTAGAACCATTAGTTTCAAACTGAAAGTGTAGCTAAAATGGGAAAAAGTTGCAACTTGAGAAGTTATGCATAATTTATCAAATTTAGAAAGTCTACCCAGTTGACAACCTGTTAGGTTCAGCCTACGCAAAATGGTCGAATTATTAGCTGATGTTTTCCCTTCCTGACAGATGTCATTTTTTTACGCGTTTTTTTATGAAACATTTTCNTTTGGTCGAGATTATGCTGCTGAGTAGTATGTTGTATAAGTGTGTCAATATCCGACGTGTAATGCACGTTTGAGGGCACATGCAAACTTTATTATAACCATAACCGGAAGCAGCTTGTCAGACTTTATTAGTCTAAAATTTTAATTATGCCATAGCTCAAGTTGCAATGAAACTCACACGAATTCAGCTTGAGCACCGACTGAATTGGTATCAAGTATATTTGATATAAAGCATAATTCGACAAAACTTTTGATTCGATTTTCTCAATTAGTTCATGATTTTCAATTTCAAAATCTCCAGATATCTACGGAGCCGTAAAATATTGTAAAATTTTCATGATGACTGTCGGGGACACATGAGTTAATCACGCTAATCGTAAAAAGGGATTTTTTTAATTTATGTTAGGAAAATTGTGCCATGAACAGTTTTGAATAACCCTAGCCTAGGGTCCTTAGGGGAAGATATGATGACTCATCATTGATGAGAGGAGACGGTCCAATCAGAGTACGCCCTCAACCCACACTACGCATCAGCTAAGCTTAGCAGCAATGAGTCAGCACACCAAAAGTGTAGGTACGAAAAAACTAATACCATAAAAAACTATACGTTTTTAACTTAAAAAACATTTTTAGAAAAATCAGTTTCAGGACATAGTACGAAAATTCTCAAAATAGGGAAACGAAGAATTGCAAGTTCACTTAAATGTAATAAATGATATCGGCATTTGTTGATCATGTATTTGTCATGTACGGGAATAAGGAGTGCGGACTTCATAACTGTAATCATAAATGCTTAGAGTATCGCACCCGAAACTAAAACATATTGCCTATCTCATGCATAAAACGACCAAAATAACATATTTATGTCAAACTTCATTTTGATTTTTTGTTCTGTTTATAAGATGCATGTTTTAGAAACCTGATTTAAAATTCGTTGAAACTGTTGGCTACAGTTGACGCCATTGTCATACGGTATGACTCATACCGCTTTTGATTACGTTTTTCTTATGGAACTTTTGGACTTCTAAAGTTCTATAATAATTTGGGACAAATTATCAGCGACGTCCTTAAATTAGGATTGGGGTACTTTCGCGACCACACCATTTGGTCGCGGATCGTTGTTCAAAATATGGTTTCGTGACCACATGGTCGCGAATCGTTCTTCAAAGTACGATTTCGCGACCAAATGGTGTGGTCGCGAAAGTACTCATAAACGACTATTTTTCGCGACAACAAATGGTCGCGAAAATACCCTTCACCTTAAATTAGGTAAAATTTTCTGGGCTGACAACTATATGTACTTAACTGGGGAGTACCACTACTATTGTACGATTAAACCCATGATTGGTCGGCGTTTATTAAACGCGGGGATTCGGTAGGGGTTAATAATATTTCTTAGTAGTTTAATGACGTAAAATAAACTACTTTGTTGAACGTTAAGTCTCCCCACCTTAACCCGCTGTTGGGGTTTTTCAGCGTAAAATTTACGCGTTGCATTTATTTTATGGTGATTGATTCTAATTGGCTTTGCTCAATTTTGGTGAATTACCAATACCATTGTGCGCACGTTAGCGCGAGTAAAGAATATGGTGATTTTTT
>SCLG01000308.1:58536-85964 GCA_004367875.1 Oikopleura albicans | reverse complement strand
TTTTTTCTACGTATCTGATGTGTAAAATGTCTTAATCGGATCACGCCAATCAATTTGCATTTTACTCAATTTGTTCATAAAATCGTGCATCGTCCTTGGAATGAAAATAACCAAATGATCACATATTACGTGATTTAAAATCATCGTTGAAATATCCGAACGTCTGACTCAATATCGAGACGGATGTTTGCAAAAATTGTGCCTCTTACAGTACTTTATCATAAATGTAACATAATCATTGTAATAATGATAAATTTAAAATCATTAATATTCAGTATGTTATAAACTGCAAGGGAGGGTTTTTAGTAATATCATGTCAAATAAAAGTGGTTTTCGTGAAATAAAGGTCCTTTTGCCAAATAAACGTCGATACTACCTAATACAGGTATAACTTTGGCGAATAAATAATAATACTGATAATAATGATTAATAATACAGGTCAATTTTGTGAAATATAGCGTCCTGATTTAAAAACGCGAAAAAATTTTTTTAGCGGAAATACATATTTCTCCTTTTAGTGCGTCACTTAAGAGGGGACAGACTGTAATACGAAAATATTTTAGAAGAACGAAATAGCCTTTCGTTGATTTTCCTTTCGGTGATTGGCCGAGCGCGCTCAAAAAAGGCCAATGACAGGCCACATAGGCCTCAGACGCGCTGTCAAGCAACGTTACCAAAAATTGGTAACATTATTTATTTTTTCGCGTTTGAAAATCACTGCGATAGTGTTGTTGTAAATAACAGATGGAGCCGTTTTGATAAGAATTTTACAAATTATATAAAACTCTTACTGTAATCTACATAGATGACAAAAAATTACAAATATGTAATTAAAAATGTCAATGCACAAATTGTTTCATTATGGAATAAGTATACGCCAGCATATCAAGTTTTTGGCGTTTGAACTAATTACATTTTCCAGGTTGAAAAGATGTAGCCTAATTAAGAAAACATACCACAAAACGTCATAACCTGTCAAAAATACTAAAATTTTACACTAAAATTCAAATAAATTTTTCCGTTCAAATAAAAATATATGTAAAGTGATGATTTCAAAGACAATTAATCATATAATTGACAGTTCAGAAGGAACCGTTCGATCAATCGGATAAATTCTAAAACGTTGAATTCGTAGACGTTTTCCGTTCCAAACATCGGATGTAACGGTTCGGGAATTCTGGCAGCCCCTTTTAGTCAACTTTTTCTGCCCCTTTCTTCGCTAGTCAATATTACTAATTTTCTTTCACGTTTATTCAACTTTAATTCACTGTTATCATGTCTTTTCCCATAATTCTAAACTATTATTAGATTAAAAATTTGTATCATAAAATAACAAAATCAGAAATGATGGCGTAATGTAACGGCACACAGAAAAATAAAAATATAAAAAATCTAACTCCAAACAACTTATTTACCTTCAGCTTTCCTCAAATAAAAGTCACACCCTAAATCTGGCTAACAAGTATCGATTAGGAGGAGAGGAAACGGGCCAATCAAATTGCTTAGTTTCCGAATGCGTCTCCACTTAGGCTGTATACGTAAAATTGTAAAAAATTCAAACTATAACTAAACTTATTTTAATGATTAGGTTAATGAATCAAGTAAAGTTCCGACAAATGATTAAGAAACAATTCATTAACCATATTTTTTCATTTTTACGTATTATTTTAATACAATAAAATATCTGTCAAACATTTATTGTTAATAAAAACCAGTTCATATTTGTAAAGCTTCAAAACATAACGGACAAAGAACTCTGGTACTAAACTCTCAGAAGTAGCTTCCTCGTGGTTACAAAGGCCCTTATTTGACGTTCGGAAATTACGACACCATTTGTGGTTCCTACATACTAAAGTTTTTGGCAGTAACATATCTTCTTTTGGATTTAACGAGGGTATCGATACGATAAATCGCCACATGGCTTACTAATCTATATAATTAGGACAGCCACCTGAGATTTTGACCCGATTTTAGAAGTACTTCAAATTGCTTGATTTTACGATAATTATGGTAAACCGCATGGGCGCATCCCATGGTGAACCTTAGAAGTTAATCATTTTGTGTATTGACTTTTAAACATAATAGGAGCTAGTGTCAAGCTACAATATATTTGTACGAATTGAATTCCTACGGTAAATAATTATGCTAATATCGCGGAGAAATCGAAAAACTGGTTTAACTCAAACTGGTAAGGTCGGATGGGTCAAAATTTGAGCGTCAAATTGTTTTCTACATAAATATTTTTTCGGGTATATTATGTCATTAGACAAACGAACATACAGTAGATGAAACTTTTGGGAACTTTCAGCCGTCAGTTTATTCGGGAAAAAGAACAAAGAAACGATAGTAAAAAAGTCCAAGAATAAAGACAAATATACTATATATTAGATATAACAATAGATAGATATAATAATATAATTCGATATAATATAATAAGTTTACTTATATAAATCATATATGGTTATTTATAATAATTTTATTACATGTATATAATTTTTAAGAGATAACTGCGCAGGGCGTAGGCGGATTAAACCTAACTTTTTTGATCAAATAACGCCGATTTGCTAAATCGACAAATTGTTACGATTTTATACAAAATTCATAGACTAAATGGGCAGCGTAAGAATTTTTAAGACAGTAAAATAAATTCAGTTTTTATTCTGTGTTGTCTTCTTATTTGATATTTATTTCCATGTGTTCATAGATCCGTCTTATTTACATTCTCTTTGGTTTGTTTGTTCTTTGTTTCCTCAAACGTCCCATCGGGAACATAATCGTAATAAAATATTGATAATAACACAAAAATCATCGTTCCACCAACCATAATCAATGAAAGCGCAAAGTATTCACCGGCCTAAAAAATATTTTAAAAATATGGCACCTACCTATAAGTCATGGACCATAATTTTTGATTAGATCATACAAATTTATATGGGAATTGTAATTAAATAACTTGTAAATTGATTATCATACCATTGTTGGGGCGATATTTATTTCTACCAGGAAGATATCGATGATGTTACCAACACAGGTTGTAAGATACCACAAGGATGTTACCACAGATTTCATTGACTTGGGAGATTGAGTGTAGGAAAATTCAAGACCAGTTACACTGTTCATTACCTAAACCAAAATTTTTATCAATTAGGCATTGGACAATACCTGGTGTGTTGCAGTGCACTATGTACACCGTCAAGTTTTTTTCCAATAATAATAACAGGTGGAGCCTCCACCGTGGAGGGCTTAATAACTGACGGATTTCTGATATGAAATACAGTCCCTTATTAAACAACTAGGTGCACTTGTCCCCATGTTATGTAATTGTCTTGTTAGAGTCAACCCTGTATCATACAGGCTGTATATATTTAAAACTGTAGACAAATTATTATCAACTTACTTCTCCGATTGTCATTACAACATATTGCGGAACCATCCACAAAATGCTGACCGTATTCCCGTTGGCATCCTTTTCATATTTAATATCACAATTCTCTCCGTCTGCGGTCACCATAAAAGTCCAAATTGAGCCAGCTTCAAGTAATCTTTGTTCACTTTCAGTTGTTGCTGCTTCACATTCCTTCTCTGGGATGCAAAAATACTCACAGCCCTTACTCTCAATACGGACGCTCAAATGTTCCTAAAACAATGGACAATTTCTGACAATTTACTATAATACGGACGCTATTTTTGAGAATCAACAACGGCCGTATTAGGAGTAAATACTGTATTACATTTTATTTTAGATTGTTAAAAAAAAGTTTTTCATTCCCGTTCCTTTCTAATGTATTCGGTTGTGCACGTTAGTTTTGGTTGAATTGTATCCAATTCTTTAACCGTTGAACATCCATTAGCTGGTTCATCCCACAATCGCACATGCACTTTATATACACCTGAAGGTTAAAAACTAATTGTATACCTCTACAGTAAAACAGTTGATAAAATATAAAATTTCACGTTAGAACTACCATTTAATTTAAGTACAAGCCGTCGTAAAATTGCACATCAGGTTTTCGGGAATTTTTGTATGATTATGACTTCCTTATAACCTTATTGGCCAATTTTGTTTATTTTATAAGCCACAGTCTTCGCGACCAAAAGTGTCGCGTTAGTGTATCGTTTGTCTAAATGAATCCTTACCTCTTTCGAACTCTATGTTATCATTGGTTGATATCATATACGGTGAAATTATGGTATCATTCGTCATTTTTTCTTCCACCTCGTCAAAATTGATGAGCCGAAAATTTGCACAGTATGAAGTAGGATTGAGTAGGTTGGCACGGACTCTAATTGCGGGCGATTTTTCCGTTGGAGAATAATACTTAAAACAAATTATAAAATGTGAAATATATGTATAGTTTTGATTTCAAATAAAATAAAACATATAATCGACAGTTCATCAGGAAGGCTAAATTACTTAATTTTTTATTCAAACATTTATTCAATTTTATCATGTCTTTTCCCATAGTTCTAAACGATTATTAGATTATAAATTTGTATCATAAAATTAAAAATCAGTAATGATGACGTAAAATAACGCCACACAGAAAAAAGAAATAAAAAATCGAACTCCTAACAATTTATCTAATTTCTCTTTAAAATAAAAGTGCTAATCATTGAAAAAAAATCATTGAAATAAACGTCACACCCTAAATCTGGCTAACAAGTATCGAGTAGGAGGAGAGAGGAAACGGGCCAATCAAATTGCTTAGTTTCCGAATGCGTCACCCCACTTAGGCTCTAACGTAAAATTCTAAAAAAAAACTCAAAATATGACTAAATTTATTTTTATCATTACGTTAATGAATCTAGTAAATATTCTGTTGGGTTCCGCCTTGCAATGCGTTGCAATGACTGTTTACCGAGAGTTTTTTTTGTAAAAATAGTTTTGCTTGAGATAAAAATAAATGATTAAAAAAATTTAAGAAAAAAAAAAATGCTTTTTACTTACACTTTCGCATACATCAATGTGTGCCTTGTCAGATTCAATTTTCGAATAACATAAAATGCCAGTTATTTTTTCTTCCGATATATTTAGCTCATCATTGTTTAAAAAATGATCGACGCCATTGACGGTTACTTTAGATTCAAGATTGTTTGCCGGCAAAGTTTCTCGTATCCATTCAATCGTGGGAGTTCGCCATTTTAAATTTTCAGAGCTATTCAGATAAAAACTGCTAATTCCATCTATATTTGCCTCACTTGCTTGCCAGTACTCACTTAAAACCGTGGATGAAAATCAGTAACGCATGATGCATCCCATTTTACCCGCATTTTGCTGTGTCTATTTTTTCTAGCTCTTGATTTTTACCGAACAAAAATAAAAACAACGCGTGATTTTCACCCTTCACTCGAAATATTCAAATCCTGATTGTGGTAACCATTTATGACCAGCATTGAATTATCGGAACCAGAAGAAGGAATCGGCGTCAATGTTTCGTCGATTTTTATTTGAAGGAGTCCGGCAATAACAAATGCAAAAGCTGTAACAAGTTGACCAATCGACATGCGACGTAATGGAGTCATTTTTATCCCGCACTTTTCGAATAACGGGTAGACACATATTTGGAAGAACGGTAATAATATTAAGACCATTAATGGGCTGAGCAACTGCATTTGGTCAGGTTTGATCTGTACTAAAAATGATAAATTGTGCCTTTTTGATAGTTTGTCGAGGTTCATTCAAGATTTTTTGAACAACTTTATGTTATATAGGCTAATTTTAAGGCACATAAAACGTTTTTTCATAACGTCAGAAGACCGAAAACTTTCGTTCTCGGAAAGTGAAAAACGATAGTGTAGACAAAACGGTACCACGGTTATTTATTTTTATGATTTCCATTATTCCTTATATACACCAGGTGTTATACTTATCATGCATCCAGTTATCAGGCAGGTTGGCCCGCAGTTATCAGGTACCCTACGAAATTTCCCTACAAAATTCCCCGTTCGTGCTGTTATCCGCAGTTTTTTGCATATTTTTTTTCCTATTCCGTCTACGCCCTGCGCAGTTATCAGGCAGGTTTTTGGTCGCGAAACCTGCCTGATCACTGCGCACCCGGTGTATACTCTAGATAATGTAAATTTTTTACTTTGACAAACTGTAGACAAACTTATTCGCGGCCAAATTTATAATCGTGTCTTGAAAGCGTTCCCTATCCATCCGTTCATAGAAGTGGCAGATAAAACAAATCGCGACCCTTTCATTTCCGACAGTGCCCAATAAAAGGGGATGGGCGTGAAAATCACCATTAGTGGATAAACAAATTTGAAATCTTGTATTTCCCGCTCAGTGAATTTTGATTGATTACAGTAATCCAAAAAATGATCTTTCTTGTCTTTCGACTTGCATTTATTTCGAAAGCCATTTCCAGGTTGTCAAAATATAATTTTGATTTATCATATTTTTAACACTAAAACTAAAATTGCACTTGTGTTTAAAATTTCAAATAAAAATAACGGTATGCTAAAAGTTCCGAATTTTACATTTTTTGGAGACCGATATTTTACCGACAGTTATCGCCGATAACTTATGGGTGGAAAAGAAAGAGAAGTTCTGTTTTTTGATTAAATAATAAACTGAAAAAACGATCATGTTTTTGACTTTAAAATGATACATATTCCCGCGTTTTTGAACAACCTGGCCATTCCACGTTGCTTTTATGAATTGAACAACAATATTTCCAGTCGGCTTTTTGACAATATAATAATTTTTGCCCACTGCAAAGATTATGGTGGCAATAAAAAGGCACACTGTTGGTACAATAAATGCATTAAAATAACAATCAATACGGTCAAAACATTGTGTTTCACGTAAAATAGGAGATATGAAGTATGATAATAATGAACCAGCATTAATTGACGCGTAAAATAATGTGAAAAACGATTTCAGATTCGCTTGGCCAGTTTTTGTGTCCTGAATTATGAGTTATTTTAATCTGATTAACAAATAATTTGATGTAAACTACCAAGTTTCATGAAAATCGGCCGAGCCGATTTCTAGTATTCCGTGTCGGCATATTTTAACAGTTTCGAGTTTACTATAACAGTCATGCGCATCTGGGGTAGCTAGCTACCCAATTTGGTCTAGCGTGCCAAACAATGAACAGATTTTTTTGATTATAATTTTATTTTGAAGCCCTGATCTTCTTCTTTTACTGGGGTGATTGAGACTTTTCCGCGGGTGAGGAACTTTTTCTGGAATGCCTCCTATTCGACGTAGTTTTTCATCCGGAATCCGCTCGTGTCAAAAAAAAAAATGCAAAAAGGCTAGTTTAGGCGCAAGAGAGCAAAATCATGACCTTTTTTTTACCATTTTTTAGACTTCGAAAACCGTAAACTCGGAAATTAAAAAAAAACAAACCAAGTTTTTTTTGCCCGATGCGATGCAAAAATATGTGGAAAAATTGATGCGATGCTAAAATTAGCAGAAAAAACTTCTAATTTTAGATTTTTTGCCCCCTATGGACATACGGTATGTCACATACGGTATGTGACATACCCCTTTTGACACCTTTTTTGCTCTCTAGCGCCTAAACTAGCCTTTTTACAAAACATTTTTTGGCACGAGCGGATTCAGGATAAAAACTGCGTCGAATAGGACGGTTACCAGAAAAAAAATTCCTCACCCCGCAGAAAAGTCTCAAATCTCCCACTGCCAGAAAAAAAAAAGAAAATTGCTCTATTCTAGAAGAGAGAGATATATATTTTTTCACTTTTCTGTGTACCTTGAGTTTGTGTACTTATGAATTCGTAAATATTAAAAAATGATAAAATCTGCTAAAGTCCTTTATTATTGAAAAAATCAACATCACCTGAAATTGATCTCCACCCAAAGACGAAACGCATGGTTTAATCCCACCGGTTCCAACAGAAATAATAAACAATCCAGTTAAGGCTAACACTTGGTTCACTATTCCAGGACTTGTGGAACCATCATTAATTTGAGGCAGTGAAGAAATGGTCAACAAAATCATACCAATTAGGTACACAATGGAGACATATAAAATAGTTTTAAATTTTCCAAGATAAGAATCAGCTTATATTAGGGTGACTGCGAATTCAGGAAGAATTGGTTACAGAGCGATATATAAATGATTGACATACGGTTTACCGCGCTATACGGTTAATTAAAAAGCATCAGCAATTTGAAATAGGGGTTTAAAATAAGGGTTTGAAATAACAATTTTAAATAGGGTTTTTTGTAAAAATTGGGACACTAGTAAATACTCTAATAAGTTAAACCATGTCGTAAACGGGGACTTTAGTCACTTCTGGCTCGAACTTTCAACCGCAGTCACCCTAGCTAATATGCCTCCAAATATAGGAAAAATATAACATAACGCCGAAAATGTATGATAAATAACAGTACTTGTGTCGTCCGAATAATTCAAGAAATATACCTAAAAATATTTTATGTATTTAAAAAAGTTGTGCGATTTTGAAGAAAATTTTACTATTGTATTTTACTATTGATTATGAAGAAAATTTTACTATTGTATTTGTAAAAAGTATTTGTAAAAACTAGTTCAGATTTGTAAAGCTTCAAAACACAGCGGACCAAGAAGTCTGGTACTCAACTCTCAGAGGTAGCTTCCTCGTTGTTACAAAGGCCTTTATTTCGCGTTCGATTACGACACCATTTGTGGTTCCTACTTACTAAAGTTTTTGACAGTAAAATGTCTTCTTTTGGATTTAACGAGGTTATCGATTTCATAAATCGCCACATGGTCTACTAATGTATATAATTCGCTTACCAGAAATATAATTAGAATGGAGCGCATGCCATAATAACAATATCGTTCAAAGAATTCATTTCCAAGGATGAAAAGAATATGTAATGGATATTTTTCCTTTTCTTCATTCATTTTTCTCTTTTATTGAAGTTCAAGATGAAGAACCCACAACTTCTACGTTAACTTTTTTCAAAACTAACGGCAGATGCGAAAAGTGATGCAGCCTTAAAAGTCGTTATTAATTTTTATAAGTGCCATAAGTTCTTAGGGAAAATCGCATATCTGCGGGTGGTCTACCAGGCAGATTTTATCCAGTGTTCATAATTTCGACCATCGGCGATGTGCGTTGGTCGACCAACGCTCAACCAACGTGGGGATATACCGACCAACCGCGACTAACGAACATCGCTCTATGGTCGACATTTTTTAACAAATAATAATCTAAGGCGGAAATACTGAAAGAGTACATAAATGTCTTATGCGGTCTCGACAGTGCCATATGGCACTGTTTTTTATTGATTTCGTTAATAACTCGAAATCTATAAGAGAAATTTCCAATCGGCTTTTTATATTCGTTTTGTGTGCTGAGGACGGTTATTTCCCGTGTCAAAATTAATTACCGGTTAACCGGTTATAGTTTTTTCGGTAACCGGTTTGTATGCTTTGGTAACACGTATTAGCGGCAAAATTGTCCCTCACACTAACTCGACTACGGCAAATTTGAAAAATAACGACCTTAGAATAAACGACCTTTTAATAATATGGGTTTGATCTAAATTTTGATGGTTTTGCATTTTGTGATTATAAGACTTACATTTTTATGGCACTGTGAAACATGTCAGTTTATTTTCTGTATTATATGAAATAATTCACTTCAAATTTTCCGACCAACGCTCATCGGCGAGTCGTTGGTGGAGCGTTGGTCAAAAAAAAAAAATCGACCAACGCCATCGCAAGCCAAAAATTGCGATGATTGTTAACACCGACTCTACCTAGCGCCAACCATAAATATCAAAACCTACCTGTAAGGTAAACGTACTCTCCTATAAGCGACGAATCAATAACTAATCAAATCTTTGTGTTCGGTTTTTATTTTTTTTTATTTCGGAATCAGATTCTTCTCGAAGAAATGTCCAATATTATGAAATTTTTGACAGAAGCAAATCTGCGTCATATCTCTGACACTAAATAAAGTAGCTGCTAAAATGTCTGTTTGTCAAATAGCCTTATCAAGAAATTACTATAATTAAATGTGAGTTTATTAAGAGCGTGCGAGTTCAAAATTATATATAAAATTGAAAACTGAAAAAGTTCTAGTGAATCTGGGTTTTACTGCAGTCTCGTAAATTTTTATGCGATTTATTAATATGATTATGCAAGAACACTCCTCATTGCAGATTTCTGTTTATTCATAATTTAAAAAAATGTTCTGATATTTGTCAAAATGACAAAATTAAAATCTATTTTTTGAGTACTGATTAAATACAGATCACGCAATTTTTAGACAAAATAAGGAGACCGCAATAAAATCCAGCAGATCCACGCTTTTCTGGCATGACCAGCTTGTGAAAAAATAGGTCAGTCACCGCCTTAAATATTCTATCAAATCTCAAAAAAGTACTAATGTCCTGCTGTTTGTTGTACTCCAGATGGGATTTTTTTTTCAACTGGTCTAATATTTCCAAGTTATTTAACTCACAGGCGTAAGTTGCGCCGCGGAAGACCAAACAAGAACCTATAAGAGAAATTATGCGCCTTATAAGCTTTGGAGCTCGACAAATTATATATATAAAGTACGGCCCTCCCCCTGAGAGTTAACACAAATAGCCAATAATAAACTTGTATCAGTTTTTGGCATCCTATAGTTACTTCTCTGAGATAAACAAACAATTGCGTCATTTCGTAAATCATCTTGATGCATTCCCTAGTATAACAGTTTTACAAAATGACTTTGACTTGCTTTGAAAATTTGACCAAACCGCAAGAAGCCATATTGCATAGAGGCATTTGTTTCATACGTTATTATTGCCACTGGTTAACTTTTAACAAAAGCTTTCGAAAAACGTCAAAATGTAGACAACTTAAGATCCACTTAGAACACAGAGATTGAACAGTCAACTTGGTACACTGTTATTTGCACACGTTTTTGGCCTTAGAAAAAGATTGATAATAAATTGTAAACTTGATAAATTAATGTAAATTGACCGTGTGAATTGATCGTGATAGGCTATCAGTGATAGCTTATCAGTACTTTCATGATAGTGACTCAAAATACTGTCATACTGTACTGTACAGATAATGAATCACAGTTAGGGCGGTTCCTAAAGTTAAGAAAGCTAGTCAGAACGTGGCCCACCAATCGTTTTCCGTATAACGCTGATTTCAAACAAAAGCGGGTCAAAATAACATTAAAAATGAGTCATCGTGTTTTTAGATAATGTAAATTCTGATCATGTAAGTGCGTCGCTTCCATTTACAAGGGCCGTTACTTGGGTTTGAACAACAAATGGCAGCTACAGTAGTAGTTACCCAGAAATAGTTACCTTCGGGCTTAAGTTCTTAAAAAACCGAAAAAGAATAAAATAAAAAAAAAAACATTTTGTGGTTAAATCGACCACTTGGGTGGTCCAGGGTGGTCTTAGGGTCTTTTTTGTGATAAAACGTTCTCCGAGATAAAAAAAAGCTATATTAGGTGGACAGAAGTGGTTTTTCGACAAAATGAAAAAAGGGGCGGGCAAATCTTCTAAAAAGACAAATGCACTAAACATTTTGAAAAAAAGTGTCTAGAAAGTGGCCTACGATGTGGAATAGTTTTTAGGTCAAAAATGAAAAAAAAAGTACTTTTTTGTGTACTTTTTTATAATTTTTTTTTGCAGATGTGATTAGTTTTTCGAGCTCTATCGATCTGCGAAATTAGTTTTTTGATTTGGGGANATTTGATCAGACTAGGCCCTAGTTTGATTTCGGTCCATATGGGCCGAGAGACCTTAGGTATCAATTAGGGCTCAAAGGGGGCCAAACTAATTTGACGAAAGTTTATGAGACCTGATTAAATTTGACTCCCCAATATTGAGATTTGATAAGACTAGGTCATAACTTGAGCTAGTTCTAATGAGCTTATATTTGGATAATATATATAAAAATTTATTGAGCTTGATACAATATTTTTTTGACTATCAGGTGTATGCTTTTTTTTCATAAAGAGTCGGAGGATGCTCAATTTAGCAAGGTTGTTTCAAATTTTTTTATTAATTTAAATATAACAAGTATTCTTCACATTTTTCAGTGAATTATAATACAAAACGAAAAAAAAAGATTGAATATCTTGCCAATTTTTTGTTTAATATTACTGATAAAAAAAAATAAAAATACGGTCGCTAAGTGTCGCTTTTGTTTATTGTGTTGAGTGCGCGCAGTAGTCGGTTGACAAGATCAGGTTAACATAGAGTAAAAAAACAATAACAAATGTGAGAAAAATAAAAGTAAAATCGAAAATAAGAGATTCATGATTAAAAAGAAAGAGAGAGAGAACACAGAAGTTTAACTCGATGGAAATTTCTGAATATGCAACACAAGACTCAACAACTGGTAAGGTTTAAGTCCCGAATTAGCGTATTCATATAAGTCAACGTGGTGTTTGTAAACCGCATTAAGCAAATCTCGATAAGTTTTAGTTTTGAATTCTTTAATTAGTTGCTTATAATCACGACTGGAGACAATTTTTATATTTTTATTCATAGCGCTTGCTTTACTTGCGGTTTGGAATTTCAAAATATCATTTTTATGGGAATCTTGTTCATGCGGTTTACATTCAAACATAAAGTGAAAGTCGATAAAAATCAAGAATGGAGGTGAAATATATTCTAGTAAATTTTCAATTAATTTTCCTGGGTCGCTATCAGGCGTGAGAAATTTAGTAATTGTAACAGTGTCATATGGACGAAAATGATTTTTATCCACAACAAGTATCCGGTCTCGTATTGTTCCAAAATTATTTTTCCGTTTTAAATGATCAAAAACATTGTGGTTGAGAAGTTTTTTGAAATCATCAATTGAAAAGTTTTGTACTTGAATGACGCTGGTAATATGTTCTCTTTCGTCCACAGAAATACTCATATCAAAAAAAATTACAAATAACCAATTTGTGACTTGAGCGGAAGACAAGTTATTTTATCCTCTTGAACGGCCAATTTTATATGTATGCCCGTGAGCCCCGTTTTTTTCATTGTCGTACGAGTCATTCGTCTATCGCGATCAAGGCGAAGTGAACGAACTTCCGTGACATTGTTATCATTGTTTTCATTGTATAATACACTTCGAAAATCATTTAGTCGCAAATTGAACCATTTTGGGATGCCTTTTCGTCCATCTTTTTGTGTACAGGTGTCACGACAATAGGCGAAATATGACTTTGGTGCGAGTGAAATCATTTCACCGTTACGAGTGCTAAATTCGACTTTCAACTTTCCGGGAGTTTTTTCTTCTTCGATCTCGTTTGAAAGAACGAGCCAATTTCCCCAATCATTTAAGAATTGTTCCATTTTTTCTGGCTTAACAATAGGCAAAAATACTTTATCCATTTCCTCTTTCCTGGAATTACCCGTTATCAAGCTAGTTTCAGTTGTTGCCAAAGTCAAGCTGTCAGTGTCTAAAAATTTTTGATTAATAATTGTATTTTCCTAGCATTTAAACAGATCTAATTAAACGAACCTAAATAATGTTACGACTATATTTGTTTTTTTAAATAGTAAAAAAAAAAATATCGGGTACACAAAAATAAAATTAAGTTACCTGAATAAACCAGTACAAAGCTACCCTCTTTTAGATACGCTTTTAAAAAATCGACAAATTGCAGCAGCATAATTTTCGAGTATTGTAAAATCGAAACACCAATATGTACGGGTTTTCGATCGATGACTTTTCGAGGATCCATGACGACTTCATGTAGACCTTCGCCACTTTCGCTTGCTAAAAAGTTGTCACATTTGTAGAGGGGTGACTTGATTTTTTCGCACAATTTTTTGGCGTCTTTGACCAAAGTTGTGTTTGTAATATCTGCCACGCGTTCACACATCTAATAATTTTTTTTAGTGATCTGTGGAGAAATATTTATTTTAACATACTTTACCATAACCAGCGTTCCCAAATATTTTTGCCGTATTTCCTTTGGTTGGAAGATTATTTTTCTCGGCATCTATTCGCATATCAGTCACATGCTTCACAAATGGTGCAAGGGAATTTCGTGGAATATATTGAACAAATTTTTTTATATTTGTTATGAGTAAACCATGAGTAATATAATATTTTGCAAGAGAAGTAAGCATTAAATGCTCAGTAGCGTTAAAACATTGTATCAAGGTTTTTCGTTTGAAACATGAAACTTCGGGTTTTTCGCGTCTAATTTGACTTTTCATAAAATTTGATAAATTATCTTCCGTAACAGTTTCACGTTTCATAAGAGGTGGAAAATCATACATTTTATTTACAACAGACGCGGGACTCGTAATGTCCGCTACAATGAAACCAAAAAGTTTGTCAGTCATAATCCCGCTAATAATATCTTGTTCCGTTTGGTTACGCTTTAAAATATCGGGAATCAATGGGGTTTCAAAATTTTCTATAGTGCGTTTAAAAACATCAAACTGACATTCCCACATTACTTCCAACTCGTGACCTGAACTAATTATATCTTGTTTCTTCAAATTCCATTGTTCATTGATTGACCCTAAAAACGTAGAAAATGTAAAAATTATTTGTTTAAAAGCGATGGGGAAATTTGTAAAATTATGTAATATCTTTTGAGCAGATTTGAATTTTTTTTTATTTGAACTTAGAATTCGTTAAAATATTTATGATAAAATTCTCTACTTGTTAATGATTTTAGTCCTATTTACCTGGTGTACAATAAGGACATCCCAAGTGCCATCTGTCACCATGAAATTCGTACACTTTAGTACCATGGTCAGTTTCTGCAAAACCATCAACAGGCCAACCAGGTTTTTGTAATCGAGAATTCCAAACACTTTTTTTCTCCTCTGTGGTATTTTGTTTGAATTGTTGACCTTGATCCGTCAACATTGATAAGAAAATCATCTTAATTGAAAAACTTAGACATTTTTTTTACTTTGTCTTTAACCAAACACGTTTTTATGATTATTTTTTTCAAAAGTCAGAATAGCTACTATTTTTGAATTACCTTGAGCTTGTTTGTAGCATAGCCACTGCTGAGCTTTGAGCGAATGTCCATCGCACATAACATTCTTTTTGTACACTCCATTTGGCAATTGTTCCCATAAGATACCAGGTGACGTCGGCATTGGTTGTTTTTGACACGTCAGATACATCGACGTAAAGTCGAGTGAAATTATTGTTGTAAATGGGTTTCCGTTGGGCGCGTATCTAGCATTGTGAGGGACTGGGACATCAGAATCAAATGTTTGAACATGCCGCCTAAATACGTTTACGAGACCCCCATAAACTTGACTTCGGAAAATTTCATTTATATTTTGCTCATTTTTGCGAAAAGAGTAGACCAATGGATCAGATTTTGTATAGTTTTTAAACATTGCTTGTGAAGCTAACCCGGGGAGACTTAAAGCGACTATTGAATCGACGCCAAAATGCTCAAAATAGCATTTGAAACAATTTTGAATCGCAAAGGCTAAAGGCATCACATCCTGAATATTGTAAAACCGCAAAAACCCATACATTGATCTTATTCGACCGGGATCGCCCACTGGTAAAAGTTTTTTACGGTAAAATTCAGTTTTCGCTTCTATATAAGTCCTCATATCTGGCATTTCGCCTCCTTTTAGAGATGATTTAAAAGCCGAAATAGGAGGAAATGTTTTTGTTTTTTTTATATCTTCCACACACGTGTAAAGACTATAGGGCCATATACTTTTGAAAGTGGGGGCGTTCCAAACTTTTGCAAACTTTTCATATGAGCACGGAGCTGTAAATTTAATCGCGTCTTTAAATTTCAACTCGGGGGTAGATATACAAATATATGAGGTCATTTTTTTCAAAATGGTTACTTTGCGGCATTTTTCTTTTAGATAGAATAACAAGGGTCCCGCAATGCAAGGTATATCGAACTTACTGCTATTAAAGCCAAAAACGTCAAGGCATGTGAATTTTTGCATTTCACGGCGATAACGTAAAATGTCTACAAATTCGGACCATTTCGCTTTTTTTTCTTTGAGCTCATTGTTTTTTGAATCGATCCAAGCGTTTGCGTCGGATATCCAATCGGGCAACAGACGACTTTTTTCTCGGTGTATTACGAGTAATTCGTCAACAAAATTTGTTATCAATCGTTTTTCTTCACTAGGATCCATATTTTTTCTTATCCAGCACTTTGGTGTATAACCTTGGATATTGCTACCGACGGCAATTGAAAGAAGACGTAAATTTGCGTTGGCCATAAGACCAATTTTTGGTTCACAAGCAACAATGGGTTCCTCAATTGTTTCTATATCAAATGTACTCAGAGTTTCGTTTCGATATCGGAGCGCTTCCGGTGGAACTATTCCGCGATCATACATTTCATGTAAAACAGACCGATCATCGCCATAAGTTTTCTGTTTACATTTGATAATTTTAACATTTGAGATACCGCATCGTTCATTGTGTCGATCAAAGTTGAATTTAACATACGTAGAATATTTACAACCAAACGTTTTTTGACAAATGTACAACTTTGGTAACAAATTTTTGTCTTTTATAATAGAAAAATTTTCAATTAACCCATTTTCGGTTTCCGGTATGGGCTCATTCATCATCAAATGAAATGTTTCGTCATATTTGGGGTTTAGGGGTTTCCTTACTACTTCAGTTTGATCCCGGGTGTTCTCAATTCTTTTGTACATCAAAAAATTAATTTTGTATTTTTGTTCCAAATACCGAATTCGCTTTCGATTGAAAATTTCGAATACCGGAGTTTTGTTTTGAACACATAACATTTCTTGAAAATTTGCAACCGGGATCAACTTAAGTGATAAAATTATTGACATGAGATCATTTCTCGTATAGTTGGATAATAGTAATACTTCACCATCAAGTTTATTTTGACAATTTGTACATCGATTAGTGGGCATTGAGCATCGAGCACAAATGGTTAAATAAGAAGCTCGTGCATCTTGAAACCAAATCGTATTTGTATAAGAGTATGGTGCATCTGACAAAGAATTTGCTGCACCCCGTCGAGCAATAGTTTTAAAAATGCCAATTGGGCTAAAAAAAGACAGATAAATTCAGTGCTGCTCAAATTTATTAATTTTTTTGTAACTATTTTCGAAAACGTTTTACACAATTTTTATACAATTTTTGAGAAATTATTTTGCAACTTTTGACATATTTTTTTAACAAACTAGTTTTACAATTTTGAGATAACTATATAATTCAACACTTACCAGGAAAAATATTTCTCTACATTTTCTTTTGAATAGGTGTAAATTTCGAGGAAATTTTCTAGTTCTCTAGAAACCAGATTATAAAACTCGATCGATTTTCGAATTGAATTCAAATTTCCGTCTTTTTTCGACAAAAGTACGCCTATAAACAGACCATACCCTTCGAAGGTTTCAACGAAACAACTTATTTTTTTCATTTTTCATATTTTATTTTTGAAATGAGAATTGTGGCTAGTGTGTGACATTTGAAAGTAAAAATGAACAATAGAATTTTGAACAATTAATTCATTTTTCTTTATTTTTATAATTGATAAAGGTGTTCTCTTCCAATTGTACGCGACGGATGCGAATAGCAACTTCGTCTTCCGTTCAACGCTCCAAAACCCCAACGTTCGAGCATTATTTCATGACTGCGTTCTCGATCAGTCAACGGTCCAAAAAAGACGACCCCGGGCTCAATTTCCGGTTCGTCTTCCAGTTGGAACTCAAAATTGTCGGCTTGGTCAAAATCATTTGGCTCTCCTGGCTCAAAGTTTTCATGATCATTTTCATCCGCGGGTTCCGCTAATTTCAAACGTTATTTTATTTTTCGCAAATATTTTTACCTTATTAAAATGTTCTTTCTCTTTTTTCCCCAAAACAATATAATTTATTCAGTAAACTAGTTGCAATTTCTTGCACAAATTTTTTTATTTACTCAACAATTGTTTTTACAAATTCGCTCTTTCAATTTTTATTCACACAACATTTTTCTTTACAAATTGGCTCTTTCAATTTTTGAATAATTCTTTTAATAAAATATTTTCTGCCATAGAGTAAATAAAAATAAACTCGTAAATCTGAGTGGTATTAAACTTATATTTATAAAAAAAAATGTATTTTTTGTTATTTCGGAAAGTTTTTTTTTTCATGCTTTTAAAATATTATTAATATATTTTTTACCTTGAGCACCAGCGGCCATGAGAACTGTCCCAGTTAAAGTATAAACAAGTCCAACAACGAAAAGAAAAAAGTTCATATTTATTGATTTTTATTTCAATGGTAATCGAAATGCAAAGAAAAAAGATATAATTTGTCGTGATGTGATTTGATTAATTGTTTTGATTTTCAATCCTCGTCTGTTGAGTCGGGGGCGGAAGCGGAAGTGTCTGATTGGTCCGTTGTAGGTTTTGAATCGTCATCATCAGATGCAACTGAATAAAATACTCTTTAATGATTCCTCACGATATATCACGAATAAAATAACATTAAAATTATACCCAAAAAGTAGAAAGTTTACATTCAAAACAATAGACTATAATACAAAAAAAAATAACAAAAAATAAAAAAAAGTAATTAACTCAATTTAGTAAAGGTAAACACATGGTTAAAAAAAATTAAGTACCTTGCGCTTCATCATTAACAAAGGCGTTTGTTTCCGGAAATAGTCGGCGTTTTACCAAGCGTTTTTTGGCAGGTGTCTTGCATACTGTTTCTTCCATTCGTTTTCGAATTTTTGATAAACCACTTTTTTCTTGGTGTTCCAAAGCGTCGAGGTCTGCCAAACAATTTTCGATATTCATGCAGGCATTTTTATGAATTTTGTTCACGACATCCTCTTAAACAATACATAAGAATATATAAACTAATACAAATATGTTTAACAACTCAATTTGTTTTTTATAATTGAAATAAAAAACTTTGATTTATCAATTTAAAACTTTTAAAACTGTTTCGAAAGAAAAAAAAAATCCCAAAACGAAAATTTAACAAAATGCGGATTCTAAAAATGTTACGTATGTATATTTTGATAAAAGTTCCTACCGGCGTTTGACTGCATTTCAATCACGTCTTGTGCGGAGGCTTTGGTTTCAAAGACGGCCAAGTGACTTTTGATTTTGGCATAGTGAATAGTTGAGCTGGTTTTAAATTTTTGGCTAGCAATCAGCCATTTTTTAATTTCACCTTGAATTTTTTTGGTGTGACTTTTTGACATTTCTAGAAAACAATAAAAATTATGATACTTTTTATGTTTAGTCTCGTACGACTCCGAGAAGCCGGTACTGTTGTTCTTCATTTGATTTTACAGAAACTCGAACTCGCAGTTTGTCTCTTTTTCCCATTGTTTTCGCGAAAAGCTTAAAATATAATGTGAAAATATGATCTTGAAATAAATCTAAATATTTTAACACAGTGCACAATTTAGTCACTTTTTTCAAAATTGTTTAATAAAAAATATTAACGAAAAGTACACGTGTTTTCAAATTATGCTCAAAGATCGTTATCTAATTTTTCATGTATTTACTTTTGTTGTCTCAATCGAAGCTTTTCCAATCAACGATATTTCAGTCGACGTTGAAACCGATTCTCCCTTTGCAACCATAAAAAAACCCTATAAAAATTCGATTTTATTTATTTTGTTTCTCCAAAAATTGTATATTACCGATCCAAATTGGTTCCTATGTAACCGAAAAGTCTTTGGTTTGAATTCAATAACGAGCATTCTATATAAATAGAAAAATAAGAAATTGATTTTTATTTTTTATTCTAATCTACTAAAAGTTTGAATAACCCTTACTAACATCCAGTTTCTGACTCTGACGCATTTTGCCCCTGGGTATTTTGAGCGTTTGCATTTATCAACTGTGTTATGCGATCGACTGCTGCGTCAGTTACTGTAGGAGTATTCAAAAATTCGGTCGAAACTGGATGAAAGAAAATCAGTTCGGGATTTTCAGGGTTTTTAATAAAACGCATCGGTTCCGATTGATTTCGGGAAAGACAATTCAAAACATAGGGTAATGGAAGTTTACGAATAATCATAGGTTCAAAAGGAGAGTTATGGGCATCGATAACGTATTCATCTTGTTCTAGTTGAAATGTCATCATTCCTAATTAAAATCACTTGTTAAATATTTAAAACTCTCTCGCGTCTCGTTTATCTCACCGCTCTTAGTCTCCGAATTTACTCCACCAGTTGTGTGAGTTTGCCAGACATTTTCATCATTAACCGAGAATTTCATGAACAGTTTGATTTTGTTACCAATTGAGCCATACAAGGCAAAAGACTTAACTTTAATACTGGTATCGAAAAAAGACATAACTTCAAACTAATAAAATATACATGTTCGATGAATTTATACGGACTAATCCAGCTAGCGGAAACATAACGCACGAGTAATTTTAATATTTAACCAAGTTTAACAAAGGTTATTAGAAAGAAAGTAACTATTTATTTCTTATATTCAAAATCATATTCTTTTGTATATACTTTTAATCATGTATGCCAACGACATTTTCCGTCCAAACCGGAACTTTGTTAACAGCTTTTCAGGATTTACAAAAAATAAGACAATGGTATCAATGTTGGAAAAATTTATTGAAAATAATTCAAATAGCTACGACGTACAAAAGCAGTAAAATAAAACAAAGAAAGCACATAAAAGATTTAAACTAAACGTGATAATAAGCGTAAAATTAAGTAAACTAGAGCATGTGTTCGTCAATATTGAGGTCTAAGATTGCCAAATCATCGCACAATTCGTTTTCGTACTCTAACGGGAGAAATAATTGAGGATCAGGTGGTTCGGGAAAATCGCTTAATATAACCTAATTTATATTAGTCTGATTCACAAAAAACAATTATTAACTACCGTTGAGCACGTTCGTTCACACGTCTTGGACGATTATTTAGCCGTTCACAGACACAGTTTAAAATTGATGCTGTCTTTTCCAAGCAAAATATAATACAGAAAGTTGCCGACAAACCCAGGATTGTTACTTGACCGGTGGCATTGAGTTTCCAGCCGTTGGCTTCCAAATTAACCGCGGCTTTTTGATCACCTGTCAAAGTGTTATCTACTTGGTCAACATTTTTGATATCTGTTTCAGTCAATATGTCTCCAGGCCAAACTAGAGACCGCGCTTGAATTGATTTCGACGCATCTATAAGCAGGGTTTCAATTATTACTAAGAATCCTATGTAATTATTTTGGACATATAAATTTTCAAATTTTAGGTAACAAATTCAATCAATTTTATTATTAGTGTTTAAACAATAAATTTTATTTCTCCAACAAAACTTGTGATATAGTTATGCTGGTAGTGAACATATACTTAACACTAATACAAAAAAAACTAGGATATTATTGTATAAAATGCTAAATAATTAGTTGAAGCCCCTTTCTTTTGTAAGATTTGGAAATTGGTTTTCTTGTTTGAAGTCTTTTCGCTTGTTGGAAATATCTATTAAAACTCTTTAATCAAAAACTTATTGGATTTTAAAGCAAACGTCTAATTCAAATTGGTTTTATGGTTCTATAATTTTTACAAATAAAAAAACATAACAATTTGAAAGAACAAAGCAGTCGCAAATATTAATTAAGAGTCTTTTCCTGTGTAAATTGAGGCACCGCCAGAATGATCGAAGTATTCATCGTTTTGTTCGCCAAATACTTTTAGGAATAATAATTTGAAATATAGTAAGATTTTTAAAAGTCGTAAAGATAATTGAAGTGATTTAAAATTTAGAAAAATTTACAAAAATACAATTTCTTTTAAGATGAGACTAATATTTCATACAAATAATATAATCCCTCGACCTATCTCAGGTGTACCAAATTCAATTTCAAGATCGGCAAATGGCGTCTCTCTACGGTCCAAGGCATTGCGACCAATAACAGCTGCTCTCACACCATTTGGAGGATATTGATTAATGTAACGAAAAATGAACCAAATTAGTGCCAATTTGTTAATCGACATTAAAGAGTTTGGACGTTTTTGTTTGGCATTTGTAGTAATATTCAAATTTAATTGTTCAATACTCGCAAAATAACCTAATTGGTTCATAATAAAAATAGAAAAAAAATATATAAAACGATTACAAAATATAAAATGAAATATGTGAGATGAAAACTTCAATTTATACTCGATTTTTAATTTTGTACATATTCGTTTAAAAACGCGTACATATTTTTGCGTAGAAATAAGGAGCTAAAAATATACAAATGTAGCTATTTGAAAAAAAAATTGTGGGTGGCTTTTAAAGGTGTGAAAGAAACAATTGTTTTTTTGGACCGCGGCACCGAAAAGGACAAGTTGAGATTTGATTATTACAAGAATCGCACAAGTACATACAATGACCACATTGTTGACCCCATCCATATAACCTTGTTTCACGTTCGTCTTCTTTACAAATATTGCAAGTGTTAGGTTCTCGAAAATCTGGTTGACTTCTTAAAAAGAAAATCAACACCTTTTATATTTTTTTTTACAAAACTCACCGTAGTACTCCTTCAATAACTTTAGCAAAATCTTTTTGTATTATGCCAATTTCTTTAAGCGTATTTTGTAATGCTTTGAATGTTATGGAATATAACATGCACATGGAATCTACGTAAATTTTCAGATTTTCGATGTACTCGCGGGGTTTTGCAATGTCATCTAACCAATAACGATGGTTTTGTAATTTCATGTCATTTTTGAATTTGTTTATTGAGCTTTCTTTGAACCGAATAAAATCAATGACTTCATTTTTTGTATCGCTGTTAAGTGAACCTACCCAATCGCTTAGCGGGACATCTATTTGATTTAACCAAACCCAATCATCTACCCAGCGCGACGTAAAAGTCAAATTGTTGGGAATACACTGATTTCGCGGTAACATCAACGGCAATTTGTAATAACCAATTAATTTTTGCCCAAGTTTTAAATTTTGCATCATGAAAGCGAAACGCATATTTTTTTCTAGCGAAGACGTGTACAAATTGTTAACGTTTTCACTTGTTAAATTATTGAGCCCGACCTCGTTTTGTTCGTAATAAATTCTGATCGTGGTGCTAGGTGCTTTAACACAACTAATGTGCATCGAAGAAATTGATTCCCATAAAATAGGAACTGGCCGATAAATTGATTGTAATTCATCTAGCTCTTCGTGGGCCCCCACGTTGAAAGATTGAAACGTATCATAACAATTTTGAATATACTGTAATGGTACAATTTCGTCCGTCAACATGAGTTTGTTAAATCGCGAATTCGACATGTTGAACAATTGTTTCGGTGGCATTCGGTTATTGTCAACATCATAATGTGCATATTGATGCAACGCTAAATCTCGGGGGCTTAGTCGATTAGTTCCCAATAACAAAATCTCATTGTGCGATACTTCAAATAACTTTATGAGAACATTTTGTATGTCACTCATAACTATTTTTAATTTTTTTGTTTAATTTTCTCTCAGAAAAAAATCAATAGTGTGATTAAAATTGAAGTAACACCAATTTTTCACGGATGCGCTAGACAGACCCTAGGGATATAAAAAACAAGTTTTCATAACTTTTGTCAAACCATATTTTGATTAGGCTACAGAAAGTCAAATCAGTAAGAAAAACATCGAAATGCCATTTTTTCAAAAAAATAACATGTCGTCTTTTGTTCAAAATTTTCCGAACAATGAAGACGAGGAAATTAAAAAAATGCTGAATGAAAAAATTGCAGAGATTGAGGCATATGATTTGCCCAATGAAAAATTGTCGGATACTCTGCTTGAACCAATTTTACTTGATATGGACACATTCATGCAGACCGAGGAACGGAAAGCGGCTGACCATAAAGAAGCCGAAGAGTCAATGAAAAAACAGTTGAGCAAAATTGAGTTGGCGCCGCATAATTATACTTTTGAAGATGAAATAACACCGCACATTCTCAATGAAGATGAAATACTGAACCGCACAATATTGGGCAGCGCTTTTACAAAAATAAAACGACGAGAGCTAGACGAGGAAGCCGATAATGCAATGTCCATTAAACTTGCTGAAATTGATGCAATGGAACATGTGAACAGGTGTGACCAGGCTGTAACCAAATATTTGGATGAAGACGAAATTATTGAAGGTAAAGCCTTCCAAGCTGCAGAAACTACTTTATTTGAAACAAATCAAAATTTGTCTGTTACTCAAGTTCAGGGATTTCGAACAGCTATTTGGTCTGCTATCAACCAGCTCGAAGATTCTGATAAAAAATAGTGTCACTGTATTTTGACTTTGAAAAAAAAAATGGGAAAATTATTTTGGATTCAATAAAATTATTTGTGGGAAATTATGTGTATTTGTTTTTCACATTTATTTGTATAAAAGGCAGGTTTATTTGTTTAGAAAAAAAAATGTTTGTCATGATTGTTTCTCAAACTATTTTCTTGAAAAATAAAGAGCATTTTAAAATATTAATTTGGGAAGTCAAGGTTATTGTTCCGCACTCGGAAAAGCATATCTCAATATTTTATTTCAATTTTGACCTTTACTCATTATTTATCATAAAACTATGTAACATAATAGCGCAGCGACTGTCTTAAAATTTTGAATCCGGTCTCTTAGTCACCAAATTGAATTTAATAGATTTACAGAAAAAACTAGTGTTTTCCCTAATTAAGTTTTGTGTATTTATTATTTTCCGCCTTTGTTGGAATTTCCATTGATGTTTGTATTTACTTAGTCAATAGTAGAATTGAAATAAAATCTCCGTCATTGAAAATGAGACGCGCGTCAAGTTTATTACGCACGATTCCTTTGTTCATTTTTCCTATACCCAAAATAAGTGGATTTTGTACTCAGCTATAATACTACTNTGTGCATCTATATTACCTCACCCGAGTTTTTTAAGTTGTACGAGTAGAATGATTTATAAAATAAATGGTTCATTCACGCTGTGTGAAACATTTTTGAGGTTTGATGAATGGAAATTGACGTGGAACATAGATTAACCACATATCCGGTCCCAACACTAAAAAGCATCAGAACGGGGCAGGTTTTATATAATACGATATATAAAAGAATTGGTAAAGATTAACCAATTTCAACCCTTTAGTCGGTTTTAAAATTTTTTTTCTAATATATATTTTTAGGCTCACTTTACCAAGATAAAGGTACATCTGGTGCCACGCTAGTTCATTTTGAACTCGCGCAAAATTCGGACGGATCGGTGAAAATTAATATGTCCCGTGGTACAGGCGCGCTTTAATTTTCGGTTCACAACTTCAGCGGGATTTGTGCTAAGATTGAATTCCGAATTTTCCGAAATGTCATGATAATAGCACCATAAGGCTGGAGGGAAAAGTGAAGTTGGTAGAAAATAATATTTTTTTAGGTATTTTTCAAAACACAATAATTTTGATTTAATTTGACCGGTAAATTCTGAAGCAACTTTTCGAAATTCGGCCAAAATGGCCACAAGGCAATGTTCGGGCAAAAAAAGCCCCTTTTATGATTCTCCAAAGTTTTTTTAATTTTTCATTGTTAAAATAGTTAATTTTTCCCACCTTTTGAAATTGGCCCCAATGCGCGCGTAAAATATGTACACTACACAGCCTCAACTTGGCATGAGGAAAAATATTTTTGGCACTTTTTTAAAATGCCAACTCGCAGTCCGAGCGTAAAGATCGGGGTTTTAATTCGGTTTCTGTCAATTGAAAATGTCTCAATTGTAAGAAACCAAACAAAAAATCATAATCGATTTTTTTTCGCCCCTTCATAAAACTAAAAGCGACTGGATTTGTAAACGTTTTACCATTTACGTCAGTGAATAAAATTGAAATTATTTAAACTTGGCAAAATTCTTGGTCCTTAATTAAAAAAAAAGTTCCATCACAAAACCAATCGGCTCCATTTAATGATGTTAACTCAGAATCTAAAAAAAAAATCACCTGATTTTCATCATGGTGTTGAAAAAATTGCACAAATTTTAACCCAATAATATCATTTGACCAATCGGTGAATGGAATCTGCGACAAATGCGGCGGCACGATGTGAGAGGGACAACCGCGCATTAAACGCGACATTTTGTGATAAGCCGACTGGGCCTCATTTGATCTGTTACAAACTTCGCCGCAGAAATTCACTCCATAAGAAGCAAAATTTAGGTCTGCTAAGGTTGACGAAATTTCTAACTTTAGACTTTGTAAAGATTTTGACGTATGTATTTCGCGAAAATCAATTTTCACTTGGTCCAAAAACTCTTTTTCACAATTCCCCATTTTCCCATGTGGTACAGTTTTATGCTCAATAACCTCCCAATTTGAAATATTTCGCAGTTCAACGTTTGTTAAATCAAGTTTGTATTTATTTCGAGTTCTTCCATCTTTTCGTTTTATCCCGTCTTCTTCACAAGTGATCAAATTTGCTTTTGGGCGCAGTTTGTGTTTGGCTAAACATTTTCTTTCGCTGCAAATGGTATTAACCGCGTAAGAACCCACTCTATTGATCGTAACTTTATGAAAATCAGATCCAATTTTGAGATGAAAGCCCAAACACTCGCCATTTCGCTGACTACCAGTAATAGAATACAAATATGGTTTTTCTAACGTCCCACAATCTTCTAGTCTCGCTTCAGTACCACGAATCTCAGGTTTACCAAGTAGGATACCAAACCGGATACGTAACGCGTTCCCTCGGTTGGTTTCCGCTCAGCCATCTGTATGCCTTGCGCGCCACGTGTAGTTCTTGGAACTACGAATAGTGAAATATACGCGTGTAAAAACGTAATTGCAGCGTTCAGGTTAAGTAAAAAAAAGATGACCCAAAAAATCTTTTTTTTTTCGTTCGAAAAATTTTTTCTTAAAATAAAATTTTTTACATGCAAAATGATCACAAAATTACTCCGAGTTCAAAAATATAAAATACAGTGTCAAATGTTGCGTTCATAAAATTTTTATGTTAGGATCTCGAGACCTGGAAATTAAAATAATTTTCCTTTGTTCATTATTTGTCTTTTTTATCCATTGAAGTTTTTCTATTGTCTTTTTTTTCTTTTTTTATTCTATTGTTCTTTTTTGTGTAAATAAATCTATTGTTCTCCGGGGTACTGGGCTCTACGAGGTGAAATGCATCCCATTCGTAGGGTTGGCGTAACGCACCGACGCTCCAACGCAAATTTGACAACACTGGACCAAACCGCGTCCATGAAAACGGCCGACTTCTAACAAACTGCCGTTTTCTAACGTGTTTGTATCGAACGAAAACTAGTAAATAAGAGTTGTAACAGGAAATTATATACTATAGTATCATATAATTTATATGTATGAAAGATACGATACACGGTTCTGATTGATTTGGAATGTACCATTCGGAATGGTGGCGTTCAAGTTTTAAGTAAATCCATCATGTATATTATTCAGTACAGTACCTGTACAGTCTGTCTTCCATCATACTGGCATGCCATGGCATTTTAGTACACTATCTGGAAGTACGGGTCCAATTATATGATAAACCACTTTCGTTTCCGCCGTGCAATTTCTGTACCCATGTACCAATGA
>SCLG01000308.1:42358-55331 GCA_004367875.1 Oikopleura albicans | reverse complement strand
AGTACTGACTGTTAGAAATGAAAACCCAATCGTTCAAGTTTATTGCGGACGTTAAAAACTTTGTAACAACGTCCTTGCAAGGCCTTGTATCACAAAACTCTTCCTTGTTTTGGAGTAAAAAGTAAAACACTGTATAATGCACTTTATAAAGCATGAAATTTAGAATTATTATGGGTTCATGACAATCGGTATAAGAAGCAAAAACGATATGTTGCCTTCTTACACTGAAGTCCACTGCCGCCGATCTAATTTTGAGAATATTAAGCAATAAAATCAAGGTTGATGACTTCATGGTCAAACTCCGACGTCTCCTTTCAATTGGGCGATATTTTAGATTTTTTATTTGATTTATTCTTCATTTTTTATTTAGAATGTCATTTCAAAATCAATTTGCCATTATATTTTTTTTTCTNCTTAATGTTAACTTATTAATGTGTGTACACCACCTGCGCCGTTATGTTACCACCCCTTATGTTACCAAAACTCCGTTATGTTACCACTTTTTGAGATTTAATAGACCTCGGTTTCCACCCACGCCCTACGCCGTTATGTTACCAATAGCCTACGCCTTACCCCGTTACCAAAAATCAAGAAAGTGATCGTTACACATATTTTTGTCATTTTATCAATTGACTAGGGTTTGCGTAGTTTTATAAAGTCCTTTCAAGTTCATTTGGAATTATTAATTTAGAACATTTCTAGTTTTTAAAATTTCGATGAAACACAAATATGAAAAAATGCTTGTGTTATTTCTCTAAACAAAATGTTCTTAAACAACACGGTAGTGAATGTCGCGCAATTACCCATTTTTTGTGTTTTGGCGAATATTTTTTATCACTTTTTTCAAAAATTGGAGAAAACAGTTGTGTGCGCTATGTTTAAACCGACCGTTTTCAAAAATTACAACTCAATAGCATCAAAATTGAAAAACTAGATACGATATTTTATCATATGAAAAACTAGTGAAACAAAAAATATCAGTCGTTTGTCGGACGCCGGTTGTCGGACGTCGGTTGTCGGACGACCGCCGTCAACAGAGCGACGGTCGTCGATGATTCTCAAAACTTCGGTAGCGGTCGGGACGTCGTGTCGACGACCGTCGGTCGTCGACGACCGTCGGTAGCGTTCGTCGCATTTTCGGAACACTGTTGTTAACTGACTACAAATAATGTGAAAATAATGTGTTTGTAATAAAATTTGACTAATTCAGGCAGAATTTGAAAGCTACATTTGAAGGCTGTTGGGGTTGCTGGGGTAGAGTCAAAAAATCCAAGCCTTCGATTCCAAGGCAGAAATTAAAAAAAAACTCTCACCGAGGTCACCCATGGGTTCAATTGCCGGCATGAAATAAAAATAACGCCGAATAGGATGAATGTCCGCATTTAATCTCTGTCAGGTAAAAAATGTGCTCTGGAGAAAAAGGTCGTTTTAATAACTCGACCATAGCAGTTCCATCAATTATTTAGATAAAAATTAAATCAATCATGGCCTTTGATTAATCAGTTTAGCTGAATATCCATCTGGAACAGTCTGTCATAATTCGCCAGTTTTTTTAGCCGAGTGCCTCTGGTTTCTTTTTAGAATCATCAATTGTTTTGAGGACTCTCATAGTATAATGACCTTACAAAAGGTGCCAATGTCTGAAATGACCGTATTTTATTGTCTATTGTTTAACATAAAAAACGCAAAATATTGGGTCATTTCAAAACTGATTGACAATAGAAATTTGTTTTTGAACCGAGAAAAATTTTAACACAAGTCTGCAAAAAACGGTGGCAAATTGTAATGAAAACAAGACTGTAAAAACACTGTAATAAAATAATGAATAAATGAAACGCAAAATAAAGAGAAAAGGTTGCTAATTGGAGAAATTTACCATTCTAATAATTTCTCTTCAACGGACGATTTTTCACAGAATGGATATCCATTAAAATTAAATGAGGAACGCCAAGCTAAGCTGCAAAACAAGGATTTGTGTCACTATAAAATTCGTTGTTTTACTGGTGTGGGTAATGAGTTTGTCACCGAGCTGAACTCGTCGTATATTCAGTTATGGGACTCGTCAACATACGACGAGTCCCGTTCACATCGGTGAAAAACTCGTTACCCACACCAGTATACACTTTAAAGTTGTCGAAAGGTGAACTTTTTTTTGCCAATTCACATATAAACGCTATCTACTCCTATACACCTTATAATATAGGACCTATATATACTACAACATACAAACTTGTGACTTGGAAATTTTTTTCTTATTCTGTCATATATTCCATGCTTCCAGAACTCGGTAGTATTTTTCAACAGTAAACTCGAATTGATGAGAGAAAACTAACACGGCTAATTTATATAAAATCATATGGAAACTTGGGGAAAAAATGACATATTAAAAATACTCCTAGAAAACTTCGTAAATACATCTTATGCAACACTCGGAATAATGAAATTCCAATTAAACACAGAAAATTTTCACATCTCAAAAATCTTTTGATCTTCAACCAAAACAAGTTAAATAATTACCCGAAGGAATCGTTTCCAGGAACTCGAAAAGCTAGTTTCTGCGAAATTTTAAACATGTCATATTAAATACTAGCAAACATCGCGTTTTCATTAAAAATGCTTCAAACGAAGAATTTATTATTATACGTGAACTTTCTCAAATGTTGGTCAACTACAAATGTTAAATAATTTAATAATATGACTAAATAATATTTGTAGCATAGTATCAATGATTTTTATTTTATTTATCTTACTAGTAACGGCTTGGATTCGAAATCACCAGATTATAAAAGTCCGAAAAATATGATAAATCAGAACGTCTAGGATGGGTCAAATAATATTATGTACAGTCAGGGGACCATAGATGCGCATTTTCGATTTCTCAATAACGTGCACATCTAGATAGACATGCACATGTAGAGAGCGCACATCTAGAGACCCCTGACCAATGTTAGAAAGGTTGTCAAACGCTCTAAATTTAGTTTGAAATGGTCAAAAGTTTTGACTGAAAACCATGGGAAACTTGACAATTTTTGACAATTTTCCATTGATTTACAAATTTCGAATACTGACAAAGGGTTCCATTTGTGCTGACACTTTTGTCGATTTCCGTATGGGAAGTCCAAGATACAATGAATCATGTGACGGCGATTCAATGGACAGTGCTGCTCTCTGTGAGGCTGATTGTGGTGACCGTTACAATGATTGTATGGAAAAGTGTAATGATCAGAGCTGTATGACATCGTGTCAGCGTTTCCTGTTTATTTGCGCGGACGGTAATTCAGAGATTTGAANTAATAAAGTCCGTAAAATATGATAAATCAGAACGTCTAGGATGGGTCAAATAATATTATGTCCAGTCAGGGGACCATAGTCTATGGTCCCTTGACTGGACATAAGATGTGCACGTTATTGAGAAATTGAAAATGCGCATATATGGTCCATAGATGCGCATTTTCAATTTCTCAATAACCTGCACATCTAGATAGACATGCACATGTAGAGTGCGCACATCTAGAGACCCCTGACTAGTGTTAGAAAAGTTGTCCAACGCTCCAAATTAAGTGTGAAATGGTCAAAAGTTTTGGCTGAAAACCCGGGGAAACTTGACATTTTTTGGCAATTTTCCATTGTTTTACAAATTTCGAATACTGACAAAGGGTTCCATTTGTGCTGAAACTTTAGTCGATTTCCGTATGGGAAGTCCAAGATACAATGAATCATGTGATGGCGATTCAATGGACAGTGCTGCTCTCTGTGAGGCTGATTGTGGTGACCGTTACAATGATTGTATGGAAAAGTGTAATGATCAGAGCTGTATGACATCGTGTCAGCGTTTCCTGTTTATTTGCGCGGACGGTAATTCAGAGATTTGAAGATATCGAAAAAATAATGGGGAACAATACAATAGTGTAAAGACTACGCTGTAAACTCTATTGTAACAATTTGACATCTCCGAGACCGTTACAATATGAGATATTTTTCAGTGAGGGTCCTTTTCCCTGTTCCTTTGATCCAAAACTGTTACGATAGGAATATAAAATCGTAACAATATGGGTCATTACGATGAATATATTTTTGCTTTTTTGGCTTGGCTGGCGCTTGCATTTTGAAATTAACTTTTTTATTAAGATTGCCCCTGTCATCAAGGTTGTCCGAATGGATGTTACGAATGTCACCATTGGTCCTGTGAACATCCATGTGATCCCGGAGCCGATTCACCGGATGTTACAAAGGTAAGCATTTTTGTTTACTTTTAGTTGATATCGCCACTACTACGCATTGTATAGGATTAATACCGGTGAATTATTGCTATAAACTATTTAGTGCAATGATATGGCAGTTGAAAAGTTGATCGATTGTCAATTGGGTTGCCAAGCCGATTCATATTGCATTTACAATTGCGTTGATCAATTTACGGTCGATGTTGAAAAATGTCCCTGTGGACTTCAATGCCCAAGTACAACAATCGTTAAATACAAAACAATTTATGAAATCATATCTTAACATTTTAATATTTGGATAACTTTATTTGTTCCAATCGGTTTTTCAAAGTCACGTAAAGTAATATACATGTCTCCNGGGCCCCCTAGACAGCTGTTTGAAATCTTCAACCTACGCAAAAAATAACACCGCCAATCGAATTTTCTCGAAAAGTTGAGGGGTCACCAATACCCGTTTTGCCCTACGCGGCTTCCATATGCCCTAAATCGACGAAAAAAGCAAGTTGCGTGTCTATTTACACGCACTTCCCCCTGGGAGTTAACATTTTAATATTTGGATAACTTTATTTGTTCCAATCGGTTTTTCAAAGTCACGTAAAGTAATATACATGTCTCCTACATGTACAGGGCTCCAACATGTTTTGGAATATCGTGAAGTATACAAAAGATAACTTAAATCAATTAAAAATCTACTACTTAGTGTTGTAATTTGTTTCACCATTATTTCTAAAACTATACATGTACGACGTACATTGTACCGTGAGTAAATCCTGAACATTAAATAGCTAAACCTGAAACTCCGGTGAAAATTCTTTGAAGAGTACTATGAAATTAATTGGAAAATAAAAACAATTAGGTAATTTTTCACGTTAATATCTCGTTATTTATACTAGTTTTTAACTAGTCTCGTTAATATCTAGTTAATAACTAAAAAGTCAGAAAAATCTCAAAATTTATCATGAAAAACGTCCTAAATTTCTAGATTTTAAGGGTCGAGTGAGTTTGTACCGTTGTACTAAAAAATCAGAAAAACCTAACAAATATGCTATTATCGTGGACTTTCATTTTTTTAAGTTGAATTTGGGACCAAATACGTACCGTTTGATACATACATTATAGACCATAATCGTATGCACTTAAATTAAGCGTTCCTTCTAGATGGGTGTCCTTGTATTGACTGCACTGATTGTTGGCAGTGTACGCCGAACAATCTAGAACCAAACACAACAATTTTAGTGCTAAGCACTGACAATACGGTTAACCAGCCGGTTCTCTTCAACATTTTAAACGGTTAGTTCTGAATTAAAATATTTAATTAATTTTTTTTTTACAAAGTGCTCAAATTTTTCGAAATATTTGTGTTGTTGGTAACTTTAGAGGAAAGCGCGGACCTCACTCATTTCACTTACGAATACGAAACCGGTGCAAAATATTCATGCTCCACAGTCGTCCATGGTCAAATGTTTCTGTTTGGCGGTTACAGTGGCCGTAGCTACGAGAACCAGTTGTCAATTGTTGAGGATTGCTAGGCTGTTTAAAAAAATCCGCAATATGTGTTTGAAGGTTAAACAATTTCCAATTAGATGAAAACTCACATTTGTTGGGTTTCATCTCTTTTGAGCTGAAAGTTTGAACAGCCATCGTATTGTCGTTTAAAAAGAATGGGCGATCTTCCAATGCCTTTTTACGCCGGCGCTTGTAACACCTTCAAAATTAACGAGAAAAACGAAGTGGCTCTTCTTTGCTTCGCAAGTTCTGCTGCAACATCGTGTCACACGTAAATATGACCCCCTGCGCAGTTATTAGGCGGGTTTCGCGACAAAAAACACCTGATAATTGCGCAGGGTGCCTGATAACTGCGCAGCGCGTAGGCGGAAAAGTGAAGAGATTTTTTGGGAGAAACCCGCCTGATAACAGCACGAGCGGGCTTCCCCGCCTGATAACTGCACATTGGGTGTATATCGCAAATACTATCAAGAGAAGTAAAATTGTTAGAATTATGTAATATGCAAAAATTTTTAAAAAATAACAAAATCCTAATTAGGCATCATTATATTAAGCCTTTGATATATTCGAAACACTACAGTGGTATCAGTAGATTCAAAATTGATAAAATTAAAATACCGGTTTTAAGGTTTGATGGGGAAAGGGTTACCATTGCCAGTTCCAGCACTCATAATCATTGGCTGACTAGTTTGGCGAAACTGCGTAATACACCGGTGACTATTGGTGGTAACAATGATGGTGATAAAATGGTCGAGGCACGTTTTTCGGAAATTTGGACACATCTGTCTGACTATCCGTTTGCCAACTCGAACTTGTATCATTACTCGACCGTGAATTTTGACGGTAAACTCTTCATTTTTGGTAAGTCTAGAACAAGTACTGATCAGATGCATTGTTAATAAACGTTCTAGGTGGAGAACTTGACGGCGCAGAAACTGACATGGTAACAATGTGTTCTGAAGTTTATTTGGAAAAGTGGTCCAAAGTTGGCACTCTACTTACTGAGCGAATTGGCCATCGTTCGGTCGTTATGGGAACGTCAATTGTTCATATTGGAGGTGCTGGAACCCAGTAAGTTCAAAATTCTAGATAAAAAAATTGTTTATATTATATGGAAACCACGAATTCTGTGAGCTATGAATCATAGGCTATGATTCATAGCCTTATGTCCAAATAATAAATCAGCCTCTGTCACAATCATCTTATCTAAGACGCATATTCAACAATCAATGATTGGCTAACAGTGATTATGTATGTAGGGTGAGGTAACTCATTATTCACTTTTATGTTCAGATCGTTTGAGACGTGGAACTTCGATGGTAAAGAATTTGACAAGAAAGCGTCCAAAGCAACTCTATATTATTTCTATGACTACCCTGAATCATTTGCTGTTGAATCAAAATTCTGTTCCATTTAGATTATTCTTTCATCTAAAAATTATCAGTAATAAAGGTTGGGCAAATTGCTAATTTATACAGTCATATCGCCTTTTTCCTAACACTTTCGCAAAGGCCAAAAATCTGTGAAGAAACGAGATTTTTGTCAGAAAAGGGCAATCTGTCTAGATGTGGATCCACATTCTGGGACCACCGACTGTTCGACCATCTATGTGAAAAATACAGTTTTAAGGAACATTTTTGTTTTTGAAAAACTCTCTTGTAAAAACCTGTTCATATAATTATAACAAATCTTATATGGATTTTTAGAAAATTGACAAGATATGAGAATTTGTCAAACAAGGTTGGCCAAGAAAAGGTTGGCCAAGAAAAGCTATAGGACTGTAATTTATGAGGAAAACTGCCTTCTTTGCAAGCTAGTAATTTTGTAATCTTAAGGGTTACGTAACTTATTCAATATATAAGCTAATCTATAAAATACAAAGAAAAACGCCGGGAATTCATGTGAAAAGGCTAATTATTTACACTGACAGTTATAACACAAAAAGAATATGGAAATTTTGCTGAACCTGGATGAGCAACGTTTTTGTTTCAGTTTCAATGTCATTATAAAAGGAAAATCAATAAACACTCACTTTGATCGCCTGTATGATGACATGGATTAAAAAGTGATCACATTCTAATTGGTCAACACAAAGTATATCATCATTCTGGAAAGAGAATAAACGGTAAAGCATTCGAATGAGATAGAAGTATTTCCACTAGACAAAATAACGTGGGGGGGTACGTTTGGGTAAGCGTTAGAGAATCAGCGCTTTCGAGAATCCTGCAAATGATGAAAAAGTGTGGAAAAGGTCTTCAAACTGACACTTTATGATTGTTCAACCGTATGTGTTTGAGTCAAGCTAGTCATTTTTAACTACTTGAGTCCCCAAACAGAAAAATGAGCGGAACAACACACAATAGCATGAAGAGAGTTAAATACGTCCATAATAATAAAAATAGACACGGCCGTTCAAAACAGGTCGTTAGTCGACAAACTGAACGGCGAATGTCGTTAGTTGAACGACCGTCGACGACTGAGCGATCACCGTCGATGTTTCCCAAAAGTTATTAGCGTTGATCGCATTTTCACAACACTGGTCTGGGCATGCGATATGCCGCAATAATTAATAAAAAAACGCTACCATTTGAGTCAAAACAAAAAAAAATACGCGAAAACTTTCACGTAATTTTTTGTTTGACTCAAATGGTTGTGTTTGAGTCCTAGATTATTATTTTTTGTGCGAGATTAAATTTCCACTCGTTGCCAAAAAGTTAAGTTTTTGTCTAGTCATTTGCTAAGTACGGTATTCTAGTTGTAGTTTGTTTGCCATGATTTGGTTAAATCTGGAGAAAATCATGGCAAACGATCTTTATCAATTGTTCAGTTTATCTGTTTTAAATTCAAATTTATTCATTAAAATAGTTCTTAAGATTAATTTCTGTAAACATGCTCGGTCTGGTGGTTATGATACTTTGTCTTCATTCCTGTTCTTCATATCCCTGGATACCTTTTTCAGGCTTAGAGACCTATTTGGATTATCTATGGACTAAACGGACTTTACCTGTTACGATGCCAATTGAAACGCGAAATCGTTTTCTGGATTTTTTCACGCAGAATGAACGCAATTATGTGGATACCTTGGTGGGTATTATTAAATAGACCAGCAAATTGTCATGAAAAAGGTCGAAAATGCTAAAAAAAAACATTTTTGAAATAGTTCAGTGGTAATATTTTTGGCCATATTTTTGTTGAAAGAAAATTTCTCAAAAAGTTATGTAATACTAGGGTCACAAAATAGCACAGCTAGGTACATACATGTTGAACAGAAAAACTGGTCCATTTCATGAAGCACCTTGGCTACAAAACGAAGAAATAAAACCCTACATGACGGTTTATTGACTAGGAAAATATGATCAAAAATTGTTTAACTTGAAATGCCATACATGACTTGAATGCCATACATGACGAATACAATACACTGTACTGATAATAATTAAAAATAAATTGTGCATACTTATTTCAAATATAGTTTTCCTCCTTAACGTTGTTATAACTTTCTCGGTGACAGACTCGTTACCCACACCAGTAAGAAAAAAGAGTGACTAAAGGTCGAACAGCATCATATAACTATTTGAGCTATAAATCTATCCGTATAGATATTTTCCGAATATTTTCGGATATTTCTGGATATTTTCGGATATTTCTGGATATTTTTCGTCCACAAGTATAAAACCTCGAATGTCTCCAAACTAGAAAATTCGCAAGAACGTATGGCGGGTTTTCATTGAAAAATAGAATAAATAGTAAAGTGAGTTGGTCAACAGTTCACCGTCATTTATTATGAGTTAATAGTTACCACTACTATTTCACAATTATACTCTGGCTAATTATTTCACTCAGAATATTTCTATATTTAAATATCATATACATATATATTTATGCTATAATATATATGTGTATGTATATTTGTTTATTAATAGTTAAATATGGAACACATTCTGCGTGTATGTATAAATTATACTGTATAATTTATACATATAGAGATATATATCTTCACATTTTTATACNAACGTTTTTCAAACCAACTCAACGCGCAATTATCGGAGATTGAAATTAGATTAATAGACCCGGATTTGAATGTTATTGCAGCGTATTTTTTTCAGACAGTGAATAGATTCATTCAACTGCTCGGAGAAGACTCAAAGTGGAGCTCAAAATGGCCATAGAATCAGTGGGATACACGGTATACCAGTAAGAAAAAAGAGTGACTAAAGGTCGAACAGCATCATATAACTCTTTGAGCTATAAATCTATCCGTATAGATATTTTCCGGATATGTTCGGATATTTCCGGATATTTTTCGTCCACAAGTATAAAACCTGGAATGTCTCCAAACTAGAAAATTCGCAAGAACGTATGGCGGGTTTTCATTGAAAAATAGAATAAATAGTAAAATGAGTTGGTCAACAGTTCACCGTCATTTATTATGAGTTAATAGCTACCACTTCTATTTCACAATTATACTCTGGCTAATTATTTCACTCAGAATGTTTCTATGTTTTAATATCATACACATATATATTTATGCTATAATATATATGTGTATGTATATTTGTTTATTAATAGTTAAATATGGAACACATTCTGCGTGTATGTATAAATTATACTGTATAATTTATACATATAGAGATATATATCTTCACATTTTTATACACTGGAATTTGTCACGAAAACGAGTTTCCATAATTTATGTTGGATAGTTAACTATTTTAATTTACTGCTGAGGGGTTCCCCATTTGCCCTAGATAATTGTGGGACCTGTTTTCATAAAGAGCCTTCAAGTCAAAGGTCAGAAATAAAAGTGTTTTTCAATTACATAATACACACAGTGTCCCGTTCATAAAACATGCCCTGTTGTCGTATGTTTTAGTTTTTGCTTGATTTTACGAAAATAATATGCAAAATTTGTTTTGCCTCTTTGACGACTAATTGGAATCAATTTTTGAAAAGTTGACTAGCTAAAAAACGGGTGAAATTATAGAGTTTTCGAAGATTTTTATGGTCTTAGTTTTTGGCCGTCAGTTTTTTTGTTTTGCACTCGTCAAAAAAAAACGAGGGTGCTCAAAGTATGTATACAATTATGAAACTATTTGACGTATACTGAAATTCATAAACATTTATTTCCAACATCTCTATAAAATAAGGGCTATAAATTATAAGTTATTATATACCTAGGGGGTATTCCTAAATTTTTTATGCCAAAAAAGTGTTTAGTATGTTTCTTATAAGAGGACTTCTATATGTAATCGACCACGCCGCATCTGATTTTACTACTTAGAAAAGCGAAAAACCAACCGGTCACGAGAAAATAACCAAAAAGCACTAAAATTTGAGGTTTTTTGCCCCTGGTAGCTTATCTCAAAGCTCCTCAACGAAGATTTTGACTATTGGTTAGATTTAGGTTGGTTATTTAGGAATACCCCCTATATATACCCTATATTAACTAAATATAAACTAATTTATAACCGTTAATCGAATATATAGGACAAAACGGGTAGTACCCTTAATTATAGAGACATCACACGAGAGTGGGGAACATTTCCATGACCATTTCATTCCACAGTTTTAAAACATATAAAATCGACATTTACTTATTTTTATTATTACTTCCGTCTGCAAAAATGTGTCATATAAAGCAACGAATAATGGAGGCTTTGAGAAGTAAAACCGACAAACAAACGAAAAACAGTATCTTGACGCGTGAAGAACTCGAGACAGAGAAAATTTTACTAGAACTTTATCTATGACATGGCTTTCAAAACTAAAAGTTCGAATTCATTTGCACGATTGAGTTATATAATATATACCAGATGTACCCTTTAAGATAATATCTTTCACAAACTTGAGCTAAAATCACGAAAGATAACGGAAAGTAAGGTCAAAAGTGAAAGATAAAAGTTTATTGTGTGGGCATGTAGTTTAAATTGCGAAGGTGCTGAAAAATAATGGAAAAAATTGATTACGTAATTAAAAAATATTGCACAATACGTGTCTTTGTTCAAAATCAAAGATAATTGAAAATAGTGATTACATAGTAATTATTGGAGTCAAACGTCATTGATAGGAAACTATGTGCTATCTAAGGCTATAACAACTTATAACGTGTCCAGATTATGTGATTTTATGCTCCTTTATACCTACTCATTTTTGGTAGTCCAAATTTTATCAGGTATACCTTTACTATAGTATCCCTGTACTATCTAATGATTAAAAGTGGTGAAAAAATTGTTGCGTTAACGCAAGGAGTGATGTATTAAGCAAAATTGGGAACTTTAATTTATGATAAGCCTACCTCAGTCCTTCAAAAATCCACGACCTCATCAATCGAAAAATTACTTCATTGGACAAAAAATCATGCTTGAAGAAATGAACAAAACTATAAGTGAACAAATTGAAATTTTACTGAAATATCTTTGTTGTTTTCAATTTTTTGTTCACTATACCCGTTACATGAGTACTTTGACAATAATTGTGGAGGTTCGTAGGTGTTCAATGTTCAACTCAGACATACTATATAAAATATCAAAAAGAAATTGACGTTATTCTTGAAGTCAAAGGTAATTTTGGAATTATATACAAGTAGTCAGTGTTGGAAGCGTTAGTGTTAGGGTCACTACGACTGTAGGAACGATGTAGTGTAATCCTGTTATCGTTAAGCGTTAGGGTACGTTGGCCAACGGCCAACCAACACGTTGGGAACATTTGGCCTGGAGAAATGTTCTTTCCAATGCGTTGGGAACGTTGGGCGTTGGGGAAATGTTTATTCCCAACGTGTTGGGAGCGTTGGGCGTTGAGAAAAATCCAAGCGTTGGCCAATCCTTGCGTTGGGCGTTGAGGAAATTTGGAGCGTTGGCCAACTTTTCCAACACTGTAAGTATTGATTATTTAGTAGGTCATATCATTAAAAATATAAAACAAATATTTTAGCGTTAAACATAAATGCGTTCCCTACACGTTCTTCTTCCAGCATCAAGCCATTTTACATCCCGCCAGAATGAGTTCATTAGAAACTTTTATAAAAACTCTGTATGTTCGATATAATAAAATCTAAAAATAAAATTAAAGTGAAATTGCGTTCAAATTTTGATGATACACTAACCGAAGCCCGGTTAACCGCGGTTTAATCAGCACAATTTTAGTAGCTCGAAATTAATTTTGAACTGTTTTTAGTCAGACTTCTTGGCCTCTGGTCAAAAATGACTTTCATCCCCATTATTCAAATAAAAATTATTCATTTTATTATT